>JBBPOK010000487.1:0-22601 GCA_038091415.1 Leccinum variicolor
GGGTATAGGAGAGATATGGGTTATGGGGTCAAAATCACCGCAAACCAACTCGGGATATCAGAAAATGCATGGGTTATCACAGAGTATGGGTTATACCACGTATGGGTTATGTCAGAGTTGACTGTACGGAACACAGCGCTTACATATGTACAGCTGCGCCAGAGCGGCACTCAATTAAATTCTCAGGCTCATTATACTCAGCCAATCACAGCGGCGCATGATCATGATGGGAACTTCGTGTCTGTTTGAGCGCTCAGTAACGTCTTCTTTTTGACAATCATGATCATTAATATTGCGTTGTTCGGACTGGCAGCTATCTTTCTAGCCGTCGTTGGTGCTCGAAGGCTCAGACGCTCGCAGTCGCCAGCACGCTCTGCCCCACTACCGCTCCCTCCTGGCCCGAAACCGCTCCCCATAGTCGGAAACGTGCTCGGCATGAACCAAAATGCACCGCATCTTACGTATACGCAGTGGTCGAAAACTTATGGTAAGTACTATGTCTCCATACATGGTGTCCCAAGCACAGTGATACAGACGTGCCGCGCTCTCATCTTCAACAGGCGACATCGTTTACACACGCGTCTTTGGCAAGGACATAATCATCTTAAACTCGGAGGAAGTCGCCACCGTGCTGCTCGAAAAGCGCTCACAGAAATATTCTGATCGTCCTCCGGTGGCTCATGCAGAATTGTACGTTCCTCCCTGCACGCGCCTTTCGTGCCCTCTCGTCTGTGTGCTAACCTCTCAGCCCTTGACAAAAGGTTCGGCTGGCAATGGACAACCTCTGCGGCTTACTACGGACCCAGGTTCAGGCTACACCGACGGTTGTTACATCAAGTCTTCCACGCGCAGGCAGCGTTGGCATACCGTCCAAGACAACTGCAAAGAGCATATGAGATGATCACCCATCTGCTGGACGACCCCACACACTATACAGACCATTTTGCAACGTGCGTGTTTCAGCTCCGCCAACGAGGACGTGTCTATGATGACTTATTCGAGGCATGTACAGGTTCGCCGCTGCCGTGGCCATGCAAGTGACGTATGGGTATAACGTCAAGGGGGGAGAGACCTTCGTGAAGTCGATGCAGAGAGCCTTGGAAATATTTCTCAGCGTCGCCACGCCTGAAGTAACTGCCTTGTATAGTGCGTTCCCATTTGGTGGGTTAATCACATCCGATGTCGTGCTTCCTGGTCGATCATGGATATGTACTCGATGCAGTAAAAGTGTTCCCAGCGTGGTTTCCAGGAATGGGATTCAAGTCCAAGGCCCCAGAATGCCGGCGTCTGATGGCTGAGGCGGTAAATGCCCCATATGCATGGGTCAGACAACGCATCGTACGTCAGAAACCAATGGTGGTTTATTGCGTATGGCTAACGAGTGATTCAGACGGAAGGGAATGCAGCACCATCCATGGTCGCAGATGCGATCATTCGACATCGTCTGGACGACGATTCGAACAATCCTGAGCTTGTACAAGGTATCAAAGACTCTGCGGGAACATTGTATTCCGGTGAGCGTGATCCTTCTAAATCGAATGCGGTTCGATAATGCTAACAGTGTCTGCAGCCTCGGTTGAAACGGTTCGTTATACTCATCCAACGGCTGGAATCGCGGAATGACGTCCTGCTGGTCCAATAGACGACCGCTACGTTGATCATGTTCATTTATCTCATGATGAACCATCCAGAGGTCCAACATCGCGCCCAGGCAGAGATCGACAGTATCGTCGGGTGGCAGCGACTGCCAGACTTTGAGGACCGGCCATCGTTGCCGTACTTGGATGCTATATTGCGGGAAACGATGAGATGGCACCCAGTGACACCCATCGGTGTGTTCAGTCTCGAGCCTGGGTTTCAACATTTCGTTGACCGTTCTAGGCGTTCCACACGCCACTACCGAAGACGATGACTATCGAGGCTATCATATTCCGCAAGGTGAGAGACATTTCGATTCCCACCGCGGCTGCTTGCTAATGGCTGTCTGCAGGTGCAATGATTGTGGCTAATGTCTGGTGAGGCCTTGAGCTTGTTAGGTGCTTCATATACGATGCTGATGGGTATTTGCAGGGCCATGTCACACAACGAGAAAAAGTATCCTAATCCCGATGAATTCATACCAAACCGATTCTTGCGGGAGGACGGCACGCTGAATGACGACAACATTCCGTGGGTGTTTGGGTTCGGGCGTCGGATCTGGTGCGTTGGACCATTGGACGTTGTTATCTTGCTCGTTTGTGTTAAATCATCACCCTCTCCCTTTTCCGACGTGGCGCACGTAGTCCAGGGAGGCACGTCGCTGACGCGTCGTTATGGTCTGCGATGGTGTGCATGCTAGCACTGTTCAACATCGAGAAGACGGAGGGATCCGATGACATCAAGTGGACGAGCGGTTTCGGATCGTGCGTGGCCGTTCCGTTCGCAGAGAACAAAGTGTCCGGTGCTGATGTGCAATTCTTTTGCTTTTTTGCAGACATCCGCTCCCATTCCCGTGTAGGTTCGTGCCGAGAGACAAAAAGATGGATACTCAAAAGCTGGCGTCGTTGGTTTATGCGAGCCACGTCGACTTGTAAGGATCGGGGCACCCGTCAAGTTTCCTTCTTTCTGTTTCTTTCTGTTTATTCGTGTACGTTGGGTGGTTGGGTCCGGACGCCAACAAGTAGCTATTTATGCATGGAAACAGCAGGTCTGATGTCTTGCTATCACTAGAGTAGTTTGTTCATCTACAAGTAGACGACGGAGTGCATGTCTGGTCGGATATATTACTAGGAGGATTTACGGCGTGACGAACTGCGGCTCGATGATCGATGGAAACATACGAGCCGTTTTGACTCGTGACGTGTCTCATTCCCTCGACTTTCTTACTTTTGTGCACCATCTTTGCTGTTTTCCAGAATCCGATCAGGCTGCCATGCATGAACGAGCCCGGAGTCATCCAAGAATGGATTGAACAAAAGCCCGTACATCACAATATGTGTATGATACGCTTATTGCTCACTCCGACAATCGGACCCTCGACCACTCCCCATCTACCCGACGGAAAATAGTCCCAAAATAGTCTACAAAGCCGAGACCAGAGGCAGGTCCGAGGTTGTCACGAAGAATATTTGGAATTTCAGTCAACTTGGCTGATGTGACATGTAATACAGCAGACGTAAGCATTCCTTCAGCGTAAGTATACTAGCACAAGGGAACACATACCGGTTATGAATTGAGAAGCCTCCTAGAGGAATGGAGAGCGATGATGAGTAATGAAACCACCATGCAGGACAGTAAATGGAACTCACTTCCGAAATTGGCCTCTCATCGTCCATTCGCAGCGTGAGCGAGTGAAGCCAAAAAAGGTTCTTCCACAGATCGCGATCATCCGATATACTTTGCAGGACATCCTGAGCCACTCTGTGAATCGTCGGCGCACGAACTATGAAAGATAATTCCTCGAGAGACTGGGACATTCCCATGAGAATATGAGCCAGAAACCAGCCGTACTCCAGGTGCTCTGATATATCACCGTCGGAAATATAAACGTACAGCTGTGCGACGGCGGACTGACGGAGCCACCTCTCCCAATCGAACACAAGAGTCCATATATCAGCGCTAAAGGTACGCAAGTACCCCGTATCGATGGCCAGACGATCCGCCTTCAACCAGGAAATACCAGGACACTCTTCGGAATTGCATTTGATCATGCAAACCCGGGAGACTTTAATCTTGATGCTCTTTTCGTGTTCCAGGTCTGCAGGGAAGGGCCGAAGTTTGCATTGGTAGAACGAAAGCTCCTCGAGCGATGGTAGCGCTGTGATCGCACTCCGGTGCGCTGCTTCTATATCGCAGTCCGAAAACTGAACCTTGCGGATGTTCTTCATATACGAGATTGCAGCGATGTACAGCCCGCCTGGACGCGAACCCGCGAAGCCCTCCTTCCAGTTTCTGAAACAGCATACTCTCACTCTCCGGGCGATCGCGAGCGCGGAAGGCTGCTGCCTTGCAATCTGTACAGACAAGTTGGACCCGCATGATGCCTCGAATGTGGGAACACCATCGCAGAGCACGGAGCCAGAAAACTCCACAAACTCAAATACGCGTGGAAAGAAGACGTGGGCAAACAACTTGCAAACGCGAGAAAGATTGGAGAACACCACGAGGTTCTCTGGCGTTGGGTGTTCGGTAGTAGGTAGGAGATCGAATATGTGGAAATATATCTCGTTTGGTATTATGGGCAAGATTAGGTTGACCGATCGTCTTTCTGGGGCTGGGAGAAACAATATAAAATCCAAAATGATGGACAAGACGAAAGTGCACTCACTTGACCATTCGAAGAGAGACATAATCAAAGGCGACGAAAAAGGTAACGGTTGCGTTCAAGCTCTGGACACGCTGACGTAAGCGACGGAGTGCACAGCGGCGGAGATCGACGGAATGGCGTTAGCGACTTCAGTCTTCCAGGCCCACGCCATCAACCTATCGGCGTTGTCACCTCCATCTGCAGTAGATTCTCACAGGAGCGCACTTGCAGTCCCAGTCGAGCAGCATCCCCAGCTTTCGAGAGATGTCCTCCGCCTCTCCCCAGCCCCAATAAAGATACTCTACGGCCTTCTCGAGGATTCGTTCGACCCCGTCACTCTCTGCGCATCCACGGCGCGCATCCTCTCCTCATTCTGTGCCAGCGACTCTCCATACTATGCTGGCTACAGCCCCCTCCTCTCCCGTACCCTCCTCTCCCGCCTCCTCTCTCAACTCTCCCAAGTCTACAGCACTGTCAGAGTAAGCACCCTCCTCGACCTCGTCAAGCCCCTCGGCGGCTTTGGCCCCAAACAAGTCGTTGAAGCCTACGTCATAGGCTGCGCACGTCGTGGCGAACTCCGCATATGTCCCATGCCACAGAGCCCGTATCTCCTTTATGGATGAGCCTTTTTCCCACTCTGACAGATCCGCCATCACTGGTCCGAGCAGCCCCTCGCCCTACGACAATACTACTGTCTAGCTGTCCTTGGCCAAGCTCCGGTGTACTGTGCCCGCTTGAGCACCCTTGCAACGGCGTTCCACAACGCTGTGCGACCCCGATGAAGAAGCTGTGTGCCAGTCCGCCCAGTCCGTCGAACTTGTCGCCGCAGCCAACGCCGAACGGCGCACCCTCTCTTTGCGCAAAGCACTCGTCGCACGCTGCAGGGAGTTCCTCTTGGAGCTGAGTATACACAAAGAAAAAGAGGAGGTGTCCTGCCCCGCGGAGCTCACGCGCGCCAAGAAGCTGATCGAGGTGCAAAAAGAAAAGGAAGATGCGAAAAAGAATTTGGAGACCACATGTGAGACGGGAGATCGAGTCGATCGGGACAGAAGAGGCACACCGGATCGACCATATCGAGCGGGCGTACCGCAGAGAAGAGCGCCCGCTGCTCGCGCAAGGCTATACCGGCCGCGAGACCTTTGGCACACTGCAAAAAGCACGAGTAGAGAACAGCCTGGAGGCGCGAGAAGCGGTTGAACCGAATGCAGGGCAATTATAGAGCGCACCAGTGCTGTTGGCTGTGCGCAAGCAGGAATATGAGAGAAAACGGGCGGCCCGGGTGGTGGAGAAGAAGATGGAGGAGGAGAAAGAGAGGAGGAGGGCTGCGCATGCGGATCAGATGAAGGAGGAAAGGAGGAAACGGGAGGAAGAGCAGGAGGCCGAGAGGACGAAGGAGCGGGAGAGAGTCAAGGCGGGGTGAGTGCCTCGCACCTCCACGTTCGCAGAGTCCGGTGCCGTCGCCTATCAGTACGACTGCGATATATGCGGGATCCACCGAGGATCGGAGGTGGCGCATGGCATCAATCTATGGAGTGGAAGCCTGGGTTGCCCGGTGCCAACACTGGCCCTGCCCCTGTCCGAAAGCAGGAGGGATGCAGACGGTGATGGTTTCTGAGAAAAGATGTGGAGACTGCGGCGGTTCCAGAATGAGTGCCCGAGTGATTTTTGGTGGCGGTCAGGATTTCTTTTCTCTTCTTTTCATAGTCATGTCCATGTTTGTTTGTTTGTTTGTTTGTTGCTTTTTCCTTTTCCTTATGCAACCTTTACTTAGCCCCATGACCCATCTTCATCTCTTCTATATATCATGGTTTCACTGTATCCATCAAGGTTGTACCCTACTAGGTACTAGAAATGTTTTACCTCTGTTGATTGGTTAGAGTTGTTTTGGAGTATGACAGTGTTGCCAGTACTTTTGTTGGTGGCTTCTGGTTTCCAATTCCCAGAAATAATAATAATATCTCTGCTGCAGTCTGTGCTCAAAATTGGAACATGGACTACCTCAAGTTATGAAGCCAACAATGTTTTTGCCCCACCTTTCCTCTCTAATTTGTCATTCATGAACTAACATGCATGGAAACATGACTGAGTACATTTCTGTAGATTCTTTGCTGTTTAGCTATTTTTCTTTGCTGTTTGCATCTACTTTTCTTCTTCAAACAACTTGAAGTTCTGAGTCACTGACTCCTTCCACGTGGCATATTATAAAGGTTCATTCAATTGCTAAGAATACAAGGTTATTGAATGACAAATGAAAAATGTGCTTAACACACTCATCCGATTCTGAAGAATGACATCCAAAATCATTTCTACTTTCTCTTCTTTGGATGCTTTGCCATACTGATCAAAAATCCCCTTCATAGCTAATTTCACCTTCTTGGGTATGTCTGATGCCTTGTACTTTTGAGCAGCAGATAGAACTGGTTGAGAATCCTTTTGCTGGAAAAGATAGAAAGAATGCTCCAGGATGAGCAGTATATCTAAAAAGAAATGAAATAAATCATTTTGTTATATTTGTTTCAAAGAAAAATTAGAAAAGGAAAGAAATATACCAATAGTGGTGAGAAGAATTTGCTTCCATGTACCCATATTCATCTATGATTGTCAATTGGATTGTGATACAAGATGAAATTGATGAGAAATTCACAATAGTGTTAGGCTTCAGAATGGAAGAATGACTGGTTGACAAAGTATTAGACTATAATAAAATGTTATGACCAAACATAAATGCAATTAATTCACAAACTGTTTGATTCTGAATAATCTAATAAAAAAAATTGAGTTCAAATCAAACCAGGACATCATGAAAATAAATTCACCGTCTGTAAAGTAGCAAAACAGATGGAATCAAAATTGAATTTGCACAATCAACAATTTGTACAACTAATACTTACAGTCTGACATTGATGTAAAATAATGTTAAGATTAATAAATTATGGCTAGTAATGAAGAACTTACATCCTATGATTCATGACATAATGTGTTGAATACAATACAAGATCAGTGTGCAGTCAAAAATATCATGCAACACCTTACAGTCTGGAAAATAAAAAGTGAAAAGTCAACAAAAAAGAGTAAAATCAAAATTAATAATGTACTACATATCATCTGTAAGGAAACCAAAATGTTTATTATGAGTATAAGGATGCTTCACTATATTGCATGATATAGATATACCTCCTATAGTATTCAGAAATGAATAGTTAGTATGAGTATGCTATTATTACAATTACAGTAAAATACAACTTACAGTCTGTAATAAATAAAATAAAATGAGCTCAATAATTTGAATATGTTATGAATAGAAAGCTCACCAGCTGCAATCATAATAAATATAAGATGAAATGTATATTAATAATGATGATAAATTGATAATGTGAGACAATATAATATACCTTCTGTAAATGAAAAGAAAATAGGAAAAAGAAATATGATCAATCGTCAGGTGAGTTGAAGGTATCAATTGATCTATAACATACTGACTATTGTGTAGAATTAGAACAAATGATGATATTATGATTACTATGATTGAAATGCTTTAAAGATGGAAAACTCACAAACTGTCAATAAAAGAGCAAATCAAGGCATGAATGAACAGCACATGCTTAGTATTGCCATTCATAGCATATTCTACAATGCATAACTCACATTCTGTCATTTCCAGAGCAAAAAAAATGGACACAGTATCATCAGCATCACCACTTTCTGGTACATTTCACAATGCACAACTCACCCACTATCATTTCCAGAGCAGAATAAATGGACATGGCATCATCAGCATCACAACTGTCTGGCACATTTCATAATGCACAACTCACTCTTTGTCATTTCCAGAGCAGAATGAATGGACACAGGATCAGCATCACCACTCTCTGGCACATTCCACATTGCACAACTCACTCCCTGTCATTTGCAGAGTAAAATGAATGAACATGGCATCATCAGCATCACCATTCTCTGGCACATTCCACAATACACAACTCACATCCTGTCATTTGCAGAGCAGAATAAATGGACATGGCATCATCAGCATCATTAGTCTATTGTACATTCCACAATGTACAACTGACTCTCTGTTATTTGCAGAGAATGAATAGACATGGCATCATCAGCATCACCACTCTCTGGCACATTCTATAATGCACAACTTACTTCCTGTCATTTGCACAACAGAATGAATGGACATGGCATCATCAGCATCACCATTCTCTGGCACATTCTACCATGCACAACTCACCCACTGACATTTCCAGAGCAGAATAAATAGACATGGCATCATCAGCATCATGACTCTCTGGCATATTCCACAATGCACAACTTACCCACTGTTATTTCCAAAGCAGAATGAATAGACATGGCATCATTAGTTTCTGGCACATTCCATAATGCACAACTCACATTCTGTCATTTCCAGAGCAGAATGAATGGACATGGCATCATCAGCATCACCACTCTTTGGCACATTCCATAATGCACAACTCACATCCTGTCATTTCCAGAGCAGAATGAATGGACATAGTATCATCAGCATTACCACTCTTTGGCACATTCCACAAGGCACAACTCACATCCTGTCATTACCAGAGCAGAATTGGCATCATCAGCATCACCACTCTCTGGCACATTCCACAATGCACAACTCACAATCTGTTATTTCCAGAGTAGAATGAATGGACATGGGATCATCAGTATCACCACTCTGTGGCACATTCAACAATGCACAACTCACTCCCTGTTATTTCCAAAGCAGAATAAATGGACAATGTTGGCATGATCAGCATCACCACTATCTGGCACGTTCCACAATGCACAACTCACATCCTGTCATCTCCAGAGCAGAATGAATGAATATGGCATCATCAGCATCACCACTCTCTGGCATATTCAAGTTCCATGATGCACAACTCACATCCTGTCATCTCCAGAGCAGAATAAATGGACATGACATCATCAGCATCACCACTCTCTGCATTCCACAATGCATAACTCACATTCTGTCATTTCCAAAGCAGAATGAATGGACATGGCACCATCAGCATCACTACTCTTGGGCACATTCCACATGGTGCACAACTCACCCCCTGTCATTTCCAGAGCAGAATGAATCAACATGGCATCATCAGCATCAGAACTCTCTGGCACATTCCACAATGCACAACTCACCCCCTGTCATTTCCCAAGCAGAATGAATGGACATGGCATCATCATTGTCATTATCACTGGTACATTCCACAATGCACAACTGACCCACTGTCATTTTCAGAGCAGAATAAATGAACATGGCATCATCAGCATCACTACCCTGTCATTTGCACAGCAGAATAAACAGACATGGCATCATATTAGCATTATGGCTCTCTGGCATATTCCAGAATGCACAACTCACAATCTGTCATTTCCAGAGAAAAATGAATGAACATGGCATCATCAGCATCACCACTCTCTGATACATTCCACAATGCACAACTTACCCCCTGTCAAGCAGAATGAATGGACATGGCACCATCAGCATCACTACTCTCTGGCACATTCCACAATGCACAACTCACTCTCTGTCATTTCCAGAGCAGAATGAATGGACACAGGATCATCAGTATCACCACTCTGCAGTGGCACATTCAACAATGCACAACTCACAATCTGTCATTTGCAGAGTGGAATGAATGGACATGGCATCATCAGCATCATGACTCTCTGGTACATTCCACAATGCAAAACTCACAATCTATCATTTCCGGAGCAGAATGAATGGACATGGTATCATCAGCATCACCACTCTCTGACACATTCCACAATGCACAACTCACCCCCTGTCATTTCCAAAGCAGAATGAATGGACATGGCATCATCAGCATCACCACTTTCTGCCACATTTTACAATGCACCACTCACATCTTGTCATTTCCAGAGCAGAATGAATGGACATCCCAGGGATTATCAGCATCACCACTCTCTCTGGCACATTCCACAATATACAACTCACTTTCTGTCATTTCCAGAGCAAAATGGAGAATGAATGGACATGGCATGATCAGCATCACCACTCTCTGGCACATTACACAATGCACAACTTACTCTCTGTCATTTCCACAATAGAATGTCATGATATTTGTTAAGACAGTTTTTATACATTTACACAAATGATAACTCACTTTCTATAGTTCCATCAGTGCAATACAAATAATTAGCAAATATTCAAATTTCATGTATGAGCTAATTCATGTGAAAGCCTCATCTTACCCAAAAGTGTGGAAACCATCTTGCCAGATTTTGGGTACTTATAATATCCAAGCTGTGCATGGGAAGTGCAGATTGATGCAGCTTGTTAATGTCAGGTATAACACTTTGTAAAACAATACAATTAGTCTTTGAAGAATACATTTTTGGTGCTCACCCTTGAACTGCATATCTAACACACAATGCTATATTTGTTTCTTGAGCAGTAACAAATAGCATTTGCAAAGCCTCTTTCAGAGCTCCTGCTGTTTTTTCCAGCAACATGTTACATCCCTCATTTGAGTTATGCATCCCTTGCATCCATGCAAATTCCGTGAGCTGAATCATTTTATTGAAAAAGATAAACATGCCTCCAATCCGAACACTATATTTTGGTGCATATTTTAGTTTAGAGAGACGACCCCATACATTAGCAGAGTTGAAAATCCCATCCGTGAGCTCATGTGCCTTTTCTATCTTCTTCTGTATTGGCAACCTTCGAGCATCACCGGATAGTTCACCCATAGCTACGGCCAGCAATGCATCAGACTTGGTGAACAATACAATCACAGGTACTGGTCAAGCCGTGAGCTCGAAAATATCTTGTTGACAATGAATGAGCCCACCATTTTTTGTATCACACTCATCGAAGAACATTTCCTCGGAGCGTTGGATCGCCCGACCCAATTTATCCATTGGGATACAGTACCTATGCAGAGTATGATTCAATGACCACTTCCCGCAACTGATCAAGTCGGTACCAGATGGCATGAATCCGTTTCTTGAGAAATGTCGTGTTTGCACGATCAGTAATGAACTCCTTCAGCTGTTGGAATTCATGTACGGAACCGGCCTCGAAGCCCCGCGAGTCATGGAAAACGAAGTTGTCATTGCTCCGGAAAATCAACTCATTCTCGATGTCGTGTTCCCCGCGCTAGCGTGCATTGGTAAAGATGCGTGTCGAGTCCGAGTCCAGTATGTCGCAATACTCACCCCCCTGGATCCCTCGACCTGGGTCAGATCAATCTGCCAGTAGCACTGTTCAGTAGGCCAGTCCGATGTATGAAAACAAGCACGCACCTTGTTACCTTCTCCATCGTAGACCTCCGGGTTTTTGGCAGTGTTACAGATCGCGCGGAGAATGGTCGTCTTGCCAGCGTTCGCCCGCCCAATGATAAGGATCCTGAAGCGGCCAAATTTCTCTCGGATGTTTTCAAAACCGCCGATCTGGTTTGTCTCTGAGTTCGAGTTCATTTCTGGAGTCTAAGGTTGAGCGTATTATCGAAGAAACTGTGGAACGTGAGGGCGAGGGAGGAAGAAACAGGGATCGATCCCCATCTACTACTTCCGAACGTCCGCTTTCGGTAGGTCCAGTGGCAGTGACCGGGAGCATTTACACATTCGTCCGAAACATCCGAGTCTCGAGACAGCATGGGCATTGAATGAGCAAGAGGGCGGGGATGGATGTGCGGTTTCGAGCCTGCCGAAAGTCCTCGTTAGGGGGCTGCCGCTACTACCCCGACGGTGTACTCGTGGATGAAGGTGTGGCTGTGTTTTACTCGTGGGTAAAACTATACCTCCCTCTCGAGACTCGAACCACCTAGTAGCCAGCTCATTCATACCAATGGTGGTACTCCCAGGCCGTGTTACATCGGTCCACGCTGCATCCGGTGGCGATCATCGTACTCGTCGGGGCTGGATGGGTCTCGGGATGTACCCAAAAGCAAACCACCGATATGAACGACACCGCTCCTTCCAGGCCACCGTAGAACTCACAGCAACCTACGCCGCCTCATCCTTGCCGACGATGGCATCGAAATCACGGTACGTACCCCCGTGTGCAATTCACACAAACTGTTGCTGAATTGTTATCGTAGTCCGATAAAATCATCCCACTGACGAACGCAGCGCCCATATGAGCGACGCTCCTCGCCGAGGCCTTGCAAGGCAAGAACGTCAAACAACTACTTATCATTCACCGGTCTTTTTTCTGACCCGAGCAGTGTGCTATGATATCACTAGACTACAAGCTCAACCCCCCAATTACATGCTGACAGATATATCGTTTATTCAGCTCCAACAGTGGTCTGTACATCAAAATCGGTGTGCATTCCCCCCTACAGCCTACCAGCACGGCAATTTACCCTTCTTCTTTCGTTCCAGGCCAGGCTACCGGTGCCAATTCCCCGTTTTTTGCCGCGACCTATACAGGACAAATTCGCCTGTCTCTTCGATGGTGCTCCCCAGATACCCTACTCTGACGTCCTCTCCGTTTTCCATTCAGAATTCGGTCGTCCACCAGCAGGCGATGACGGTATATTTGACGAATTCGATCAGGATGCCATCGCGAGTGCCAGCATGTACACCGCGCAAAGCTCAAGAACGGCGACTGGGGGGCTGTCAAGATCCAGAAGCCAGACGTGACCAAACAAATCGAGTGGGATCTCGGTGCCTTCCGCGTCGTGATGAGGATATTCGAAAACTGGATATTCGATCTCCCCGTTTATTTCGCCGTTGGTACGCGTTATATCCCCCGACTTTCTTTTTGGTTGTTCACAACGCATGGTAGATTTCATCAACAGCCATCTGAGAGAGGAGCTGGATTTCGTACAGGAAGCACACAACGCGCATGTCACCGCTCAGTTTATCGCCGCGGAGCCACGTCTCGCTGGCAAGATACATATACCCAAGGTATACCCAGAATACTTGTCCAACAAAGGTCCTCACCGCCGAATGGATCGACGGTGTACGCTTGAGCGACCGTGCTGCAATTCAGAGCCTCATGGGCGAGGACGCTCAGTCTGCGAGCTCCTCGTTGAAAGGCGTTCGCTTAAAGGGTGGCCTCAAGTCAATCATACAGACCATGATCGGACTCTTCAGCGCACAAATGTTCAGCTGGGGTTGGGTTCACTGCGACCCGCACCCTGGCAACATCATAATCCGCCTGATCCCTCCAACCCTCGGTATCCCCAGTTGGTCTTGCTCGATCACGGACTGTACGTCCGCATGCAAGAGTCGTTTAGAAGAGAATACGCCACGCTCTGGAGAGGCCTGCTCGCTGCGGACTGGAATGCGATCGAGCGTGTGACGACGTCATGGGGCATTGGCACGCCAGACTTGTTTGCAAGTGCGACATTGATGCGCCCGGTGAGGTATGGCAAGAGGAACGGCGGTGGGTCTGTAGAGCAGTTGAATCAGTACGAGCAGAGCATGTAGATGAAGGCCAAGTTGAAGAGTTTCTTGACGGGTACGGACAAGATGCCCAAGGAACTCATCTTCCTCGGAAGGAACATGAGGTGAGCGAAGCCTTCTCGACGCGGCAACGGCGATCGATGGCTGACTGGCATATGTATCAGAATCGTTCAAGGTTGGTGCTTGTCGGTCTTGGTCTCCTGCTCGTCTAACGGTCTGGCCATAGGAAACAACCAAGTGCTTGGCTCACCCGTGAACCGAATCAAGATTACCGGATTCTGGCCCTCCGCATCCTTGATGACCTCGGCGAATCTCACGCTGGCGCAACGTGCCAATGAGTACTGGCACTATCTCGTGTTTCGGACCGTCATGCTCTCGGTCGACGTGGCGTTCTGGTCGAGCAAGTTGCGTCAGTGGGTTCGGCGGCTGTTTGGCCGGCCGAGCATCGGTTTCGAGGACGAGCTGGAGCGGTCGATGAGAGGGTTTGCGAAGAGTACGTTGGGAATAGATGTTGGACCGGGTGTCTTTGAGGGGTAGTCATTAGAGTACTACATGGAGCACTGCGGCAATGCGTCTGTCATTGCTGGTGGCCTCCAAGACATTCAAACTGCTATACCTCGTTCGAAGCCCACCAGTTAGCAGTCTGTCAGAAGTCTTCTCTTTCAAGCGATTGCGAGCTAACCCACCCCATTCACATAGTAGAGCTATCTATAGACCAAGAACATCGCTCAACACAGCGGTCCAGGCGCCTCCATCGAGTTCGTCATTCACTGCTTCCTCGCTCTCGCTGACGCTAAGGTACTTGCTGCCCAGCAGCAGGCTGACCGTGCAGTCGCCCTAGATGTCGACGATCTCGAGGGAGCAGGGATCCTCGTTACATCCCGGCTCAAGTTCCTGTGGCAGAGTTACCGCACCTCTCTTGAGACATCACGAGGCCATTTACCAGGCAAGTACCCCCTGCCCTTCCGTCCCACCGTTCGAATCAGTGACCCTTCCCCCAGCGAGTGGCCTTGCACATCTGCCTCAAGCACCAGCGCGAGGTCAAGTTCCATCGTGTGTGCGAGACTCCGTCTTTACTTCGTCAACGTCATCAAGTTACCAAGGTCACCGGGCCCACGCCATCAACCCATCGGATCCAGACATCCTCCGGCACTACAACACCCGCTTTTCCCAACTCAACACCTCCGTCGAGGATGAGCTCGCCAAGATATTCATCGCCAGCGGCAACTCACCATGTCACCTCCATCGGTAGTAGATCTAGCAAAGAAATGTTCCCGTCTCGCAGGCCAGGTTCTCGTCAAAGCGCCCTCGTTGTCCCTGTCGGGCAGCATGCTATAAGTCCCCGTCTCTCCATTAACACTCCTCCGCCTCTTCCCAGCCCCGATCAAGATACTCTACGGCCTTCTCGAGGATTCGGTCGATCTTCTCACCTCCACAGTGAGCATCCACTCCTCAATCTGTGCCAGCGACTCCCCGTATGCTGGCTATCGCCCCCTCCTCTCCCGCGCACTCCTCTCCCGCGCACTCCTCTCCCGCCTCCTCTTCCATCTTTCCTAGGTCTACAGTACCCTCAAAGTGAGCACCCTCGAGCTCGAGCTCCTCAATCCCCCCAGCGACTTTGGCCCTTTTGGCCCTGAAGCCTACCTCATGAGGTGCGCTCAATCACAGCAAATTCCATATCATGCCAACAGAGACCATCTCTTTTTATCGACGAACACTTTGCCCACTCAGACAGGTCCCGCTCGAGCCATCCCTTTCCCTACGACAACTCTACGGTCCAGCCGTCCTCGGCCGAGCTCTTGCGTACCCCGCTTGAGCAACCCCTTACAACGGCGCTCCACAACGGGGCTGTGCGCGTGATTGACCCAGAGTGGTGCTCACTCCCGATGAACAAGCCGAGCGTGTCGCCGCAGCCAATGCCGAATGCCGAATGCCGCCCCCTCTCTGAGATGAGCGTACGCGAAGAAAAGGAGGAGACGTCCCGCCGCGCGGAACTCTCGCGCACGAAGAAGCTGATCGAGGAGAGAAGACAAAAGGCAGACGCTGAAAAGATGGAGATCGAGTTGATCTGAACGGAAGAGGGCAAGGTGCTCGCACAGGACTTTAAGAACCACCTTTTCTCCGCTACAACCTCTTCAAGTTACGGACGTCGCAGGCTATCTCCGCCATGCACACGAACAGCACCTCATATGTATCCACCATCGAGGGAAGAAGGGAGAACTGGTGTGCAAAGAAGAAATGCGTGTTTGAAGAACTCGACAATCGCGCCAGCAGCGACAACAAGGTGTTGGCTGAGATGAAGAGGGGTTTCCGTGCAAGGGGAAGTTCGCGGTGCGTGATGGGCTGGTTTTTGGTGTCTCGGTTTCTCAGATCTCTGGCCCACAGGCAAGCACGGGTCCCAGCCTTACGCTGCAGATGCAAAGCAAGATGATGTCGTGCGACCATGCAAACGGCGAGCTGAATGCAGCGAGGTTACGAAAAACATGGTGTCCAATTATTCATCTCATCCAGGCAGCCGCGAGTCTCAACGCAAACGTAAGTCAAAAATAGAGTCTCGTTCTGCTCATTTCGTCCTTTGCAGGCCCGCTTCCTCTCAAATGATGTCCAACATCCACCTCCTTGCAACAATCACCGGAGAAATACACACGCGTATACCTTGGGGACTCGGAGTCCGTGAAGTATCTGTTCTGAGAACGCAAACCACCAAAGGATCTCGAGAGGCGCTCGAGGACCAGTATAATGGGATGTCATCGATCGCTCATTTCAGTCGCGGCCTATGCAAGCATGACCCCTTGGGGGTCGCAATCAAGATTCGCGCCTACCTGTTCACGAGGTAATACACAAATGGAGTGGGAGGATCAATTAGCAGTATGTTATTCCTCTCTTCAAGGGTTTCCCTAACTGTGCGCTGTCATAGCTTGTAGCCGGCCGCACTATGGGCAAAGTTGCACTACTTCGTGCGTTTGGGGCACGCAACTGGCAGGAAACCCTTGACGAGGCATTCCGGTTGTCAGGCGGCGATCGACCACCGGGAACCTAGCTTTGTGAGCCTCTTGGATCCAGTCAGCCGATACAACATCTCATTGTTGGTAAATTGCAACTAATCTATTCGGGGTCGCGCCCTCGCATGCCACTAGCGCCTCTGCGACCTGGCCAACTCCCTCGATAGGGCTTAAGATTGGTAGCTGGAACGCTAAACGACCTCGGACGGGGGGGTAGCGGAGCCCCCTGACGAGAGCTTTCGCAGGGCTCGTTGAAACCGCTACCAAAGTTCCGCTCCCTTATCGTACTGTAGACCGTCACCCTCTCACAGCCGGTCGCCCGACCCTAATCCTCGGAGAGGGGTGCCAGACGGACGAAAAAGCAGACCTGACAGCCCGAGTATCCTCTTCTCGCACTGGCACACAGATAGCTCTATGATTGCGCTTCGTTCGTGGGAGTCCTTTTAAATTATCACTTACGTAAGTAATCTGCTTTTTTTTTCCTCCTCCCACTTCCTCAACGTTCAACCTCCTAGAATCGTTGACAGGTGAGCATCTCTCGTTCTTGTCCATTCCATCACCTTTCATATGGTTTCTATTATGATGATTTCATTGCTGTGCACCAGACCGAGTGCTTCCCGCTCCTTGAGGAACATTCACCCTGGCCCTCTATCATACGCTCGAGGGTCCTGACTATCTTTCCTTTTTTCACGTCTATCATGTCTTACTAGCCGATTGACTAATCTCTTGCTCCATACGCACAGGCAGTGAATGGATCATTTTCCAAGTCTCGTCACGTTGTCGATACATCGCCGTCTGTACGAATTAAATCGTTCGTCCCCGACCCGCTCGTCATGCCGTCTTGATCTTGATCTATACCGACTTGGCCTACGTGAGAGTTGGAACTTGGTTGTAAAGCTAATGAGCGCCATGTGAAAAAAACGGATCGCGGATCTAGCAGGACTCCACGGCCGCTGTTCTGGACGCCCATCCAGGCCAGCGCAGGATCCATCCAGAAAATCGCACCTGTCGATCGCACGCGAGAAGTCAGACCACGACCTGCAGCACATATTGTCACCAAAGAAGACGTCACCTGTTCAAAAACACCGTTCCTGGCTGCAACCCGTCCACCATGATGTGCAAGAATGCTCGCTCGGAATCAGGGTGTTCGTACATACAGAGGCTGTCAGCCCATACGGGGAATCGTTCGTGAGACGAATGGCCTCGTCGTCCCAAGAAACCCAACACTCCCCCAAGTTCATCGCCGTGCTGGAATCATAGAACGGCTGCCTCGACTGACCTTTGCGAATCCTCGAGCAGGCCGTATCATATATAGATTCGTGAGTATTCGTCACCATTATAATCATTTCCAATACACAATCGACTCTATTGCAACTTGGCAAACATGTCCCTCGACTATTGCGACGCAAAAGCTCCACCTCCAACGTCTTTTGCTACACCAACAAACCAACTCTTTAATTTGTTCGGTAGCTCGAAGCTCACCTCGTTGCAAAACTAAACGGCCTCAGGCACCGTCGTCTGATAATGTACCGCTTCTCGTGCAACTAACGAAGTCGAGGTCCACAAAGAGTATTTTTATCTCCCAACATAAGTAAGTCGACAGTTCAAGCGACAGTGGCAAGTGTATTTCGCTCGCTAGGGTCACCTCGTTAGCACTTGGGCGTTGCATATATGAGCCGACGGGTACTGACTCGGACTACAAGACATCCTCCGACTCGGACCATTCCCCACTTACAAAACGGAAAACTCTCCCGAGGAAGTCTACACATTTGAGACTAGAGACAGGACAAAGCTTGTCATGAAGGATACGTCGCAGTGTAGGCAAGTTGTCTGATCATGATGTGCCATGTAATATAGCAAGCGCGAGCAGTCGTTTAGCGCTGATCTATTAGCGTGAGGACACATACCTTCTATGGTTTCGAAAATTTCCTAGAGGAGGAGATGATAAGGAATCAAGCGACGGTGGGAGATGGGCCAAACGCGGGGGCATAATTTGACTAACGTCGGTATCCGGCATCCCACGGTAGTCTAGTCGCATCGTGAGCGAGCGAAGAGAAGCAAGACCCTTCCAATCAGGATCGTTCAACATGCTTTGCAAGAGGTCACGGGCCATCGTGCAGGCAGCCGTCCCATCAAGTACAAAACACAGAGCCTCGAGGGACCACGGTGCTTCCTTGAGCAGGTCATTTAGCCTTGACATGCAGTCCATGTCTTCTTCAGGGAAGCCATCGACGGAAGCATGAACGTGCAGTTCCGTGATCGCAGACTTGCGTAGCCATTCATTTTCTTCGAAAATCCAAAAATCTATGGCGAACGTGCGCAAGTACGCCATGTCGATGGCCGCGACGCACTGCTGATTCTCGAAGCACTCGAGTATGCTCAGTCGAGACACTTTCAGCTTGAGATTCTTCTCGGGCAGGAATTCGCACCTGAGGAATGCTAAATCCTCGAGCGAGGGAAGCGCCGTGATCATGCTCCAGAGCTCCGCGTTCACGACACAATGAGACATCTCAAGTTGGCGGATGTTTTTCATCTGCAACGTTGCAGTGACGCATCTCTTGGAAAAGAGGTCAACCATGGAGGAGCCTGTCTTTTTGGACCGCCAGTTGTTGAAACAACACACCCTCACTGTTTGGGCGAGTGCGAGTGCGAGAGGCTGCTTCTCTGCGATACGAGTGCAAAGCGTAGATCCAACCGACGTCTTGTATACGAGAGCACCTTCACGGGAACGAGAGCACGAAAACTCTACGAACTCGAATACGCGCGGAAGGCAGACGTTGGCGAAGAACTTGCAAACGAGAGAAATATTATGCAATGTCTCGAGATCCTCGGGCTTAAATTCTCACACCAAGCTCCCAATCGCGAGTGCGTCCCGGGCCCCCCAAGTTCTACCTCTGCCCATTGTTCGTTCGGGGTAACAATGGAGCAACACGCACTGGAAATCCTGGAACGGGTTGGATGCCTATTAGACTTTGTAACCTTCAGCTGGCAGTTGCTCGAGTGGTGCTGTGAACCTATGACTTGGATTCCGATCGTGTTTTCGCGTTCAAGCTCGTATGCATAAAAGTGTGGTAAGTTACTAGAATCGCGAGAGACACTAATTATGTCTGGTCACTTTCGACGGGTCAAATACTACTCGCGGATCAACGCCAGTCGCACTGCACCTCCACACCCCGTTTCCAGTTCAAGTCAACCCTCTCTTGAACGGATCCCTCGCCAGGCTGAATAATGGACAGAAGGCGACTCTTTGACATGTCTCTAGACGGCAGTATTCACCGTCTCGACGTGTCCTCCGCAAATGGCCCACGAAGCTGATAACGAACCGAAGTTTATCGCCGATTCACACTAGCATACAACGACACAAATTGTCACACAATCATCCCTCGCTTGGTCTTCAGTCTCGTTTTGGGATGCTGGAACGCAACAAGGACTTGGGTCAGTCATCTGTTTCCCGCTTCTTCTGGCTCGTGGCCGTCTATCTGTGGCATGGTAACCATGCATAGAAAGCCACCATCAAGCTTTGAAATATTTGCGACATCAGACTTCGACCATTCATTATGTGACAACTTTGTGAGTAACCGTACCCGTTTTATATCACGTTCTTATCGGTCTATGGTCTTTCGCTATGTCAAGTACTCTTATAGCAAGAATTCTGGCGCCCAAGTGCTGAAAAGAATGCTCTCGAAGACACGGTCCAGTCTCTCTCGGTGTAAGTACAAGATAACGGAGGACGACGTACATAAAGCGAGGTCAAGTGCGTTCGTTATAATCGGAGAGATCACGGATGATGGCCTGCATGCATGGTTCAGGGTCGAGAAGACGGTGGTGTCTCACAACTACAAGTGGATGACGGGGCTCATGACGGATCTTCAAAGCTTCATCCTCGTTTTCTGTCACAGGCCTTCTCGTCTTATCTCACTATTTTCAGCACAAACTAGTGATTTATTAGATATGTACCCTCCTGGTTTGGTTTACAAGCGTAAAGTGACTTTCTCCCAGGATTGCAGCGCTACTGAACCAACCAGCCCTCTAAGAAAGAAAGAAAAAGGCCCGCAGGCAACATTGCAACATCATCCTTCGTTTCACATGCTACAAGACGCTCTCCGACCATTTCCCATCTACTAAACGAATCATAGCCCTCCCGAAATAATCTACATGACTGAGGCTGGTATCAGAACCAAACCCGTCACAAAGGATATGTTTAAGTTGGGGCAAGTCATCTGATTTGACATGCAATGTAGGAAATGCAAGGATTCCTTCAGCACAGATACTTATATTAGTATGAGGATATCCATACCGTTTATAGATTTGAAAAGTTCCTAGAGGAGGGGAGGGCACGATAAGTGTATGCGAAATACCGAACGGGGGGCACAGGTCGACTTACGTCCGTGGCTGGCCCCCAATATTCCACTTGCAGAATGAGAGAGCGAAGTGAAAAATGATCCCTCCATGCACCTGGATTATCTGACATGCTTTGCAAGAAATCTCGAGCCACCAAGGGGACAAACAGCGCGTTAACATTGAGATATAGGACCTCGAGCGACCGCGGTATGTGCACGAGGATGGCATTTAGCCTCAGTCTGTCATCTTCGTCCACGTTATCTACTTTGACGTGCAACTCGGTGATGGCAGAGTGGCGCAGCCAAGGCAGCTCATGCTTATATATTTCGAAAGACCAGGTAACTGTGCCAAACGTGCGCAAGTGCGCCATATCAACATCGGTGGTCATCAGAACACTCGATGCATTTACCCAGGAAAAGCTTGGGGACTTTGAGCTTGATATTCTTGGGTTCCAGGTTTGCAGGGAAGGGCAAAAAAAAAACAACTGTGAAACGATAGATCTTCGAGCGATGGCAGCGCCACGATCGCACTCCAGTGTTTAGCCTCCACGGAGCAGAGGGAAAAACGGACTTTGCGAATGTTCTTCATGTACGACATTGCCGCGATGTACATCCTCCCTACCTGTGAGTCCGTGAAGCCATCCTTCCAGAAATCGAGTTTGCATGACTTCACTGTCTGAGCGAGCGTGAGCGCGAGAGGCTTCTTCTCGGTAATATGTGCGGATAAGGTGCGTCCGATTCTTCCGTGCACGAAATCAGATGACACAGAGCCTGGAAATACCACAAACTCGAATATGCATGGAAGGCAGACGTTGGTGAAGAACCTGCAAACGCGGGAAAGATTGGAGAACATCTTGAGCTCCTCTTTCGTCAGAGGTTTGTCAGTGGATGAGGCGATGAAGTCTTGAAGGATGTACAAGTAAATCTCGTTCGGTATTGAGGTTCGGTTGACCGACTGTCTTTGTGGCGCTGGGCAAAACGCAAAAAAAAATTGAGTCGATAGGCGGGATAAAAGATTGTCAACTCACTGGACCACTTGAAGAGAGACATGTCTACTGTAAACCAAACGCAGTACGAAATGGTTGCAACGGCTTTGATCAGTGACACTGTTGAAATTCCCACACCCGGATCATGCAATCACTACTAGTGGCCAACAACGAAATGTGAGTGTTGCGATGCTGCAGCGGAAGCCAACGTTCAAGTGGAGTAACAAAGGTTTCGTGTCTTTGGGGGTCGCGATGGACCGCTTCTGTGAAGGGAAAGGGCAGGTGGATTGCACGGATGTACTGGGTAGGACAGCGCTTACGGCGTCCTTGAAGGCTCCGAGCCTTAATTACATAGAAAAATTTGATCATCAGAATATCATAGAGCTCCATCGGTGCGCAATTCATACCAATGTAGAATTCCGCTCCCCCATCATGATCTTGCGGCAATATTGCTACTAAGTACTCCTCCCGTCATTCTCGGACTATCGACTTCTCCCTGGCAGAATCGGATTGCTATAGCAATGATGGACTTCTCCGTCTCAATTACGCGTGTATTAGTTGGTAAGTTCAATTATCTCCGGCG
>JBBPOK010000488.1:0-22574 GCA_038091415.1 Leccinum variicolor
CGCCGAAAATTCCCCCTCGAGGCACTGCCACACCCCCTTTCGACCTTAGCGAAAATTCCCCCAGATCACTGCCACCTGTCACTGCCACGCACACCACGGGCAACGCGTCAGGTGACGGAAAGGTCGCGACTCGGTCACGGCCGGGCGGACCTCTAAAATAGGTGGCTTGAGTTCGAAAATTGGTCTCTTCGTTCTGATTGGTCGAAATCGGTCGACCGATTTGTATCCTCGCATGGCGGTGCTGCCGCACGCCGCACGAGCCATCGTCGGACGTCGAATCACGACTCGGAAATGATTCTGAACATCACAAGGTCAGTACGTCCTTGTGACCCAGGAACAACTTTTATGTCGATCTCAACTTTGGGTCCGACCGATTCTCAAATTATCATCCTGCTGGGCATCGCGAACTAACGAATTCGGGTTACAATGCTGGGGAAACGCATGGATGGCTCTCATATGCTTGGATTGTCACCTCTGACCTAATATCTACATACTTCGGGTAAGTCCAGGTACCTACTAGTCTGTCCGATGACTAGCTAGTAGTGACCTGAGCATTCGCGGGCTATCCATCCACTGGGGGCTCAAAGGATCCGAAGGCCGCATCTGACATGGACCGGGCAACCTACTGAAAGTGCCTACGGCAACACTTACCGAGCCAAGCGGTAAGCGTAGGGTGACAGTGTTGGATACCGCAATTCAGCCATGAAAAAGTTGCCGAGAGTCCATTCGCTCCTGCTGTTCTGGAGTTTACCGCTTGAATTCGAAGTTCGAGTTCCACTGCATCTGCTCCATATGTAAGTTGTGTCTCCGATCAACGTCCTGACCACACTAGCCCCTTCGTCTATCACTGATTCCTTGTCCGCGTGGAAGGAAATCCACGAAGCCAGTTTATTTAAAGTCCAAGCTATGCAGATGGGAAGACCATAGTTCTCTGTCGGCCGATGCCAGGAATTCTGTCGTTCTGTTTCTAGGATAGCATTTCACCCTCTGAGACCAGCCAAGAGCCTGCGTTCGGCGAATTCCGAACACGGTGTCCGCGATTTCACCGGCAACGTACGTCGACTCGTTATTGCAGCGTTTCCACTGAAGTTTGTGTCTAGCACACGCACAACGCGTTTCTACCTCTTCCTGATCTATTTAAAGGGACTCAAAAATATGTATTATGCAACCACTCCATGTATTTATTTTTCAATAAAATGTACGTCTCGTTTCGCTATGATGAGTTTTCGATACGCTCATATCATTTCAAAATTAAACCATATGATTGGATCGTTGGTTCTTAAACGCGTCGAAGCGTCGCGACTTCCGGTCCGTTTCTCTTTCACTCTCTTTCACATTCACCCTTGTTCTCTTTGTAGACCGCCTTAGACTATGGTACTGTACAGTGTTCTTCCAATGTCTAGATCTGATGATCACTCGCGTGCGAGTTTGCGAATGGGTCCACCTGACGGTCCGGGCTGCTCAACACTCTTTGGGCGACGACTGCCGCCACCCCAGACTTTAAGTTATTCTCCTGGTCCTGAGCTCGATGCAGGCAGCCGTGAATCGAATCTCAATTGTGATCGAATCTTGATCGAATCCTAAATTGCCTGATCCTTTAACTAAATTTGGTGATAGTCGCCGCCCATAGGTGTGCTTCGCCGCGGCCGCACACCTCTTGAGACCAGCTACTTAAAGTCCAGCCATGTTCGGTTACAGAACGGCCCTTCTTCGCCAGGACTCATGCGCTCCCCCAGTCTCCTTTCGTCTAACCCACCGTTACGCTCTGAACAGCTGAAGCAACAGACCGACGAGCTTCGGTGCAAGATTGTCAGGACAAACAATAGCACCCAGTTTGCTCTGGCGGCATCTGAGCTCGCCGAATTTCGTCATGCGACAGCTAACCTCACCGATAATACTGATGATGGCACACTTTCCGACATATTTCGGCAAACGGTCCATTTCACAACCTATGATTCGTATGCGCCCTTCACAGCACGGCTTTTGGATAGACCATGCAAAGCGAGTGCTTTAGCCAACTTGCTCGCTCCTGGACTACCAGATTATATCGCAGGATCCAGCTCGACGTCCGGTGGTCTTTCAAAAACATTTCCCGGCTACAATTTCTTTCACAAATTGAGATCCCCGGATTCTCCACCGACACCCGATCCTCTCCATAAACGCACGACGCTGGACATGTGGTACCTCTGGTGCGACCGAATGGACGTCGAGGACGAAGACCATTGCCCCACAAGGTCAATCTACCACTCCCTTGGATCAGCAATGCTTCGGAGGATCAAGTTGAATCTGGACCCTGAAGAAGATGAAAAAAAGATGGGAACATTCAGTATGATGCGAATTATCCAGCCTTTGTTTTTTGTTGACATCTCATATTTCTAGTACTCGATCACGCTGTACCATATGCCGCCGGGTTTATAAATAAATGGCGATCCTTCCTCCTCATACATGCCCTGTTTGCAGTTGCCAGCAGATCCCTTGAGACCATGACCACTGTGTTCATCAACACGTTCGTGGAGATGATGCACTATCTTGATGCGGAGTTCGACATGGTGGTGGACTGTATCGAAAACGGTACCATTCCGCACCTGGACGGTATAGAAGAAGTTCGGCATCATCTCGAGGTTTGTTCAAGTTATTGAATGCATACCAGAAACTGATTGACGGATAGCCAAATCTTTCACCAGACCCCGAGCGTGCGGCAGAGATGCGCACTCTCGGTCGTCCATCTTCCTGTCCAGGTTGGTGCAGTCACATTTGGCCAAGCTTGCGTTCGATCCAAGGTGCTGCCAGTGGTTCATTCGCATCATCTGTTCCATTGGTGCGTCCATGATCCGCATACTTATCTCCTCCGCCCTCACGATTACCGTGGAGGCTCAATGGTATCTTGGTCCCAACACGAATATATGTTCTGGCTACTACGCATGCACTGAGGCTTCAGTGATCGGGTCGCCTTACAATCCGCGGGAGTTGAACCTGTTCAAGCTAACAAAAGAGACCATCATCGAATTTTTGGATATCAAAATGAGCGGCGACTCGATCAGCACGCTCGCCCAATTGGTGGGTAAAATTTCCCATGAGACTGAGCGACTCACTGAGCTGTATCGCAGTGGGAGGTCGAGGTGGGGGAAAAATACGAACTCGTGTTGACAACCCGGGGTGGCCTATGGCGGTACCGTCTCGGAGATGTGGTTGAGATCGCCGGGTTTGACCCAACAGATGGCGTTCCCGTCGTCAAATTCGTCGAGCGCCGCAAGTGAGTATTTGTACATGTTCGGCATGCGTTCGCTGACCACCCCATTGACAGCGTGATTATCCGATTTCCAGATTTCATGATAACCGAAAAAGAGATGAGGGCTGTCATGTCGTCCATTCCCGAAAAAAGTTTCACGAATGTCGTTGATTGGACCGCGGCGGTCTACAACCAACGGTCTCCCGCCACGATTGGGTTCTTCGTCGAGCTTGCCAATATTCACGGTATGACTTCTCAGTGTCCATCGTCTCGCGTGTCTCGCTCACGAACACGCATCGGGATGCAGTCTCCGACCTTCCACTCAGTGTCCCGGATCACGTTCTTGACGCGCTATTACAATCAAACGACAACGTAGGTTGGGCGCTCGCACACGGGTCGTTCGGCAAACCGATCATCTGGATAGTCCGATCTGGAACGTTTAGCGATTTCCGTCAATTAAGATTGGACGAGAATGGCAACAACCTCGGACAGGTCAAAGTGCCTGTCGTCTTGCCGAAGGCTTCCTACGTAGCGTGGTTTTTGAATCGAGTCGTGCGCGAGTTGTGAGCCTCAACTCGAGCACCTGAGCGCGTTTCTAACTTTCTTGCGCTTTGTCTGCGTGGTTGGTGTTCCTGACTGGCCACGTCCTAGATACGGTTGAAATCCGACTGTGTCAGTGGGACTTAGACTCACATGTTCGTTGTCCTTGCACGCTGGTAATACAAACCATTGTAAATCTTATCGTAAGCCGAATCGTCACGGTAGGTTTTCCGTTGGAAGGGAGGACTCAGTGGACAGACAAACTTCGGATTAGACGGCATAGACATGAAGCTTTGAATCCAGGATTTTTATTAGGGTTTAAGTAAGTAAGTAGTAAGGAAATTTTTATTTATACGAAGCTAATTTTCCCGTTCGTAGCGCACGCCGCCCGCACGTCATCCCCAAGGCTTGTCTCGGCCTCGGCGCCTCGTTCTAATCCTATTTAAATTTGGGCTTCGCGTGACGGTCCTGCCACGTGAAGCCTGTGTTTGCCTATTCACTCTTGATGCATCGGGCGCTGAGGCAGGCTCCTACCCACCACTACAGGAGGGTTCGAGGTCGGTCTACTAGGGTGGCGGACATTTCCGAGTGGCGGTGAACACTTTTCAAAGACCGCCAACTTTATTCCTCAAACCCTTGTCTCGCCGTCCTCGCTTACCCACGTCGCCGTCGGCGTTGTGATTGCAACACTTCGGATATTTGCCTTTTGAAGGGACTCGACGCTCTGCTGGCCGAGTTGATTGAGTGGGTGCCTTCCCCATGCCGGTGCCTGCAATGCAGACAATGTCTCGATCTCCCTGGAGGAAGGCTTGGGCTATCTTCAGTTGCCATAGACACGGAGTCTTCCCGAAGATATCTTTGGCGCGTTCACGAATCACTGAGAGACTTTCGGGGAGGTCTTTAGAGGGTGGGGACATCACGAGCGCGTCCTCCAAGTCCGAGTCCGCTAGTGCCAGTCTCGCGTGCTGTGCACGTGCCGAGATCGGTTCTAATAACATAAGCGAGTTGTATTTTATTTTATTCCATAGTTTTTCTCTATAACGTTTGAAGTCCGCTGCCCGGAGCAAGTCGGACCGGGTGTGGCTGATGCTGTTTACAAATGTTTCTTTCCAGCCGCTACAGGAGGGTTCGAGGAATAAAGTTGGCGGTCTTTGAAAAGTGTTCACCGCCACTCGGAAATGTCCGCCACCCTAGTAGACCGACCTCGAACCCTCCTGTAGTGGTGGGTAGGAGCCTGGCGCTGAGGGCAATTAGTTGCTTTTGAAACCCTAGTCAAACCTTTCGTCGGTGGCGCATCGGTACCCCAATTTAGCAGCCTTTTTTCACGCCAAATTGTGCCCGCGGTGGGTGGAGATAAGGATAGGAAGTCAATTCATCTCGAAAGAACATTACGACACACTTACATCCAAGCGAGTTAGCATGCGAGTACGTGGGGCGAAATCTACTTAAGTGGGCTGGGTATGCTGAGTCTTGAGTAAGTTTTGCGTACGCTCCCCTCAAGTCGTATCGTTGTGAAGAACTAATGATGTCAGGACCTGCAACGGTAGAAGATCCATCTGGGGATACCATTCCTCACACCAGCGACGGATTGAATGGAGACACATCACAAGAAGTCAAGTACAGTACCTCCCTGCAGAGTACTACCACCGCTTCCTCTCCAAGGTCACGAGCGATCTCAAAATGAACGCAAGTAAGTTGACCAATATCTTGAACGCGATGGACTGACTGACGGAGATTGCATCGCCTTTGAAACGGCCTACGATAACAACCCGGTGTTCAAGTCCGAGCCCTGTTTCCCTTAGAAAGCACCCCTGGGATGTTATCCTTGTTTGCAGGGAAACCGAGCGAAGATGTGTTCCCATTTACTTCCATCTCCTTTTCTGCCACTTCGCCCAATAACCCTTCGAAAGACATTGAAGCTACGTTTACTTCTTCGACACTTAAGGAGGCGTTGCAGTACTCGCAAACAGATGGCATTCCAAGAGTAAAGGAATGGATCATGGGACTTCAAGAGCACCTACACAAACGAACACACGGTGAGGGATGGTCGGTGACGGTGGGAGTTGGATCGCAGGATCTAGAATATAAGGTGGGTGTTACAATTGAGTCAGGAAAGCAGTTGTATTGAATTAGAGCCCGAATGGGCCTGTAGGCTATTATGGCGCTTTTAAATCACGGGGATCCCATCCTCATCGAGAGTCCCGCATACCCGTAGGTGTAACACAGCGTACACAGCAATTCCACTCATACATGTTGAAACACAGTGGATTAATACCTGTCTTCACAAGTTTGCACTGCGAACAGATTGGTAAGTGGACACACATTACGGAAGCAAAGTACATTTGACAGAGTCTTGTGATGATAGAGGTTGAGACCGACCACATGGGACTTAACCCCGCATCATTGAGGAAAACACTCGAAAGCTGGCCTGCGGGAAAGCCGAAGCCGAAGCTGCTGTACACGGTGCCTGTGAGTTAGGGATTCATAGATGGGCGAATCATGATCCAACACCACGTTCTAGTATGGCGGTAATCCTAGTGGCTTGACGACAACCACGCAGAGACGGAGAGAAATACTCGCTCTGGCAAGGGAACATGACTTCCTCATTTTTGAAGGTTTGTTTGTTTCACCTCAGTCAAAACACGATGAGTCCAAGCGTTGGTCTAGATGACCCGTACTATTGGCTGTATTACAGGGACGACGAGCGCCCGCCTTCTTACTTCCAGCTCGAGCTGGAGCTACCTGAGGTTGGCAGAGTACTCCGTTTTGACACTTTGTCCAAGATTATATCGGCGGGGATGCGTTTCGGTTGGGCGTCGGGCCCCAAAGTTCTCATCGATGCTATCAATGTTCAGGTGAGTCCAATTTTATACATTGCCAGGAATGATAATTTATGGATGGATTGGGAAACGACAGACTGGCTCGTCAAATTTGCAACCTTCAACGTTGGTACAAATGATGATACTTGCGCTCGTCGAACAGTGGGGCTTTGATGGCTTTGATACCTTTACACGAAATGTGTCCAACATCTATAAGACCAAACGGGACATGTTCGATAAGGCATTGCAAGAGCATCTTGGAGACGTGGCAGAATGGAACAAACCAGAATCTGGAATATTCTTTTGGTACGTCTGCACGTCCCTTTTTGATTTTGTGTCCGGGGGAGCAAAATTGACAGTCGACCGATGTTCTGATGCGTAAACAAACCAATAGGATAAAGCTCCTGCTGGGCCCCGGCGGTGATGGGGAAATTGACACTGAGAAGCTCTTCACCAAAGGGTTCCAGCATGGAATCTTGGTGCTCCCGGGAACATCATCCCTTCCAAACGAGCGGAAGTCTGCGCATGTGCGGCTCTCCTTTTCGCTGCTTCCAGAAGAAATGGTGCACGAAGCACTAAGGAGATTGAGGGCCGTGGTCATAAGCGAAAGAGAAGAGCATGCGTTGACGACATCGGTGAGCAAAATTAGAGAAACTAATGAAACCAATTCCACGCGTTCTAAATCGAGTGGGTCCGGGGAAACCCGCAGGCTGCCGAGGTGGAGAACGGCCGCGCCAAAGAAAATGAGGATTCGGCCTGAAGGAAACAGTTACTGCATTAAACCGTCTCATTTACCTATGTAGGCTGGCTGTAAACAACGAATTGCTGTTTGCAAAGGGGGGCAAGATGATAAATGCCGCAGCATGCTGCGAGTCCAAGCTGCGTCGGCAGAAACCGAAATTACAAAAAGGAAGGAATTTCCCTGGTCAGACGGCGGTTATCGGTTGGAGAAACCTTGTCTAGCAAGCTTGTAATCTTCGACGCGGCACTGATGCATCCCCCAAATTTCCTTCCCTTTAACCCTCCATCACGCTCTGAACAACTGAGGCAAAACACCAACGAGATTCTGTGCAGGATAATCAGGGCGAACTACAACACCCAGTTTGCCCAGGCTGCAGCCGAGCTTACTGATTTTCGTCTCATGGCCGCTAACCTCGTCGATGGGATAGATAAAGATACTCAGCTTTCTGACGCGTTCCGTAACACCGTTCGTTTTACGACCTACGACGCATATGCACCGTTTATCGCAAGGTTTTTCGAAAGACCCTGCAGAGCAAGTGCCATAGTCAACTTGCTTGCTCCTGGACTACCAGATTATATCATAGAGTCCAGCTCTACTTCTGGTGGCACCCCGAAATTCATCCCAAAATATAACTGCAAATCCAGAATTAAACCCTCAGGTGCTGGTTCGAGTGCCTTCTCGCAGACGGTTCGGAGGCGCACTACAGCACACGTATGGTATATCTGGAATGATCCGATCGATGCCGAGGATGAAGAAAACTGTCTTGTCAAGAAACTCTACCTATCATCTGGTTCGGCCCTGAGTCGGAGGACAGCCTTGGATCTCGACCCTCAAAAGGATAAGGAAAAGATGGGAACATTCAGTAGGACCCAAATCAGCTACTTAATCTCCATGCTAAGCTGACTGGTTAACTTCCCAGTACTCGACCACACAGCACCCTATGCTACTGGGTTTATCAGAAAATGGCGACCTTTCCTTCTGATACATGGATTGTTTGCAATGAGTAGCAGGTCCCTCGAATCGATGTCCATGGGATTCATCAGCACATTTGTGGACATGATGTACCACATTGATGCAGAGTTTGACGTGTTGTTGGACTGCATCGCAAAGGGTACCATTCCGGATCTGGACGGGATAGAAGAAATTCGGCTTTACCTGGAGGTCTGTTCAGCCCATCGGATGTGTACCAGATTCTGAATCGTGACCAGCACAACCTTTCGTCGGACCCCGAGCGCGCGGCGGAGCTGCGTGGCCTTGGTCGTCCATCTTGTCGTCCAGGTTGGTGCGGTCGCGCTTGGCCGAACTTGTGTTCTGTCAGTAGCATCGCTAGCGGATCCTTCGCATCATCCTTGCCGCTGGTGAGTTCGCAGTCCAGGTATCTTGTTCAACTCTTCTCATTGTTCATGTGTAGGTTCAATGGTACCTCGGTCACAACACGGATATACGTTCTGGAGCCTACGCGTCCACAGAGTCCTCATTGATCGGGTTACCTTGCAATCCACTCGATCCGGATCTGTTCAAGCTGAGTGGCAAAAACCTGATCGAGTTTTTGGACTGCAACAAGAACGACTCGATCGGTGCCCTCGCACAACTTGTGAGTAGGACTTTTCGTCAGGTGAGGCTGCTCGCTGAGCGGTATCATAGTGGGAAGTTGAAGTTGGGAAACGATACGAAATCGTGGTAACGACACCGGACGGTCTCTGGCGGTATCGTCAGGCAGATGTGGTCGAGATCGCCGGGTTTGATCCAACAGATGGTGTCCCCATCATCAAATTCATCGAGCGCCGCAAGTGAGTATTTCACACAGACCTGACATGGGTCTCCTGATCAGCCCCATCGACAGCGTCATCATACGTTTCCCCGATTTCATGATCACCGAAAAAGAGCTGAGGACCGCCATGTCGACTGTGTCAGAAAAATTGCTCACAGCTATCGTCGATTGGACCGTGGCGATCGACAGCCGACGAGCCCCTGCCACGATTGGGTTCTTTGTCGAACTTGCTCATGACCAGGGTGCGTCTTTTCAGGTATTCATTCTCTTGCGCCGTGTCTCGCTCACGGAGTATGTGTTGCCCTTTAGTCTCCGATCTCCTCCCCGGTGCTCCAGATCGTATTCTTGAAACGTTGTCACAATCGAACACTTGTATACGTTGGGCACTCGACCACCAGTCGTTCGGCAAGCCGATCATCCGGCTCGTCAGGCCCGGGACGTTTAGCAATTTTCGTCAGCTGAAACTCGACGAGGGCAGCAAGAACGTCGGGCAGGTCAAAGTGCCTGTCGTGTTGCCCAAGGCTGCGTACGTAACATGGTTTTCCAACCGGGTCGTGCACGAGTTATGAGGGCCGTCGTGCTTGCGATTTATATTCCATGCCGCAACACGTGCAGGAACTTTACTATGTAAGTTGGTTTACATAGTCGTACTAAATCTAGACAATTCAAACAATTTTCAGGTCACAGTGGTGTAGATAAGTGTCGTCGAACCGGGGAAATTACACATATATCATGATAGAATATACATGGGGACATGCCAACGGAATAGCGCTATGTCAATCAACCAGCGTGCAACGAGCAACTATGCGAAGCTTATGATCGTGCACTTCAAGATCATCCACGCACTTCTCGCTATTCGTATCTGTCTCGTTTGAGTGGTTTGAGTAATAAGAAACTACTACCCACAGTACAAGCCCGCCTATAGCTCCTGGTTATCTTTAAGCTCGACTCCAACCAGTAACATATCAAGTACTACGTCCTAGACTATGTATACGCAATAGTATTATAGCCCAATCCCTTCTTCCTAGAATTCACGATATCTCGAAGAGGACTTCCTATCGCGATTCAGAGTCTCCGCGATACTGAGCACCATCAATACTGCACGAACAATGTCTTATCCCTATCCCTCCTCCTCGTCAGAATCCGCCCTGATCTTCTTCGCGTCGGGGCCGGACTCGGATACGTCCTCCGTCATGATACTCTCCTGTCGTAGCTGGTTCAAAGCGTGTTTGTGCTTGAGCCGTCCGAGGGCACGCTTCGTCAAACCAGGACCGCCCGTAGTGGTGGTAGCGTCTGCAGCGGTTGCATCTGGCACAGGCACATCTGGATCTGCGTCCGTCGACGTTGGCGTCTGTTCTATCCCTGGCTCCTGGGTGTTGCCAGTGCCTGGTTCCCCATCGACGCTTTTCGGCAGCGTCAACAGGTCTGAATACAGATCTAGCGCCTCGAGGTCCGCCACTGTCGCTGTTCAGGAGGCGAGGGATCAGACGGATCAGTCGACGCACACAATAGAAAAGAAAAAGGATGCTCACCAGTGATCACGCATATAGCGTTGAGGCTGTCCAGCAGCGCCGAATAATGGACATCGTCGACAAACTAGTATAAGATGGAATCGTCAGCAGGTGCCGTAATAAGGATAAACTAGGAAGTATAATGCATACCTGGCCGGACGACCACCTAACGGCGTGGATCAACGGGCAGGGATGTTGGTCAGTCATATCTTCAGACCCCTCGGCCTGAGTAAATCCAGCATCGACTAGGACCCAGATCGTCCCATCCACGGAAATGGTGAAGTCGATCACAGGCTTTCCGAAGTCTCGATGCCGGACGTCTGGTTGAGCGTCGTCCTCTGCCAAAACGAAATCGAAGATCGAAGTGGCCCTGCACAAAGTGCAGGTGTCCGGTGAGCGCATTTCTCCGTTCACAGCGCACAAAACTCACCCGACTGCACTAAATACAATATGATGCTCACCCTCGTAAAGGAACGAACCGATTCGGCGCACGACGAACACGCGCGCCGCCATATTTGAAGTGTCGTCTGCACCTTCCGAAGGTGTGTAAGTCTCGACGTCCTCGAGCTTCACGCTGCCATCGTCTTTTCGCTTCGTTTTGCCTGCACGTTTCCTACCGCCTCTCGATGACGCCACGTTGGTATCATCATCATGTTTTCCCCACGATGCATGACGTCGTTTTTTGGGGTTCACTTTAATGAAGGGCTCGACCACAGCGAATACATCGATATCTCGCTGCAAGCGTCCAGTCATCCAGTCCCAGACTTTTAACTCGGGATCTCCACCTCCGGAAATCAGGCTCGCAGGGGACGCCAGAGGTATGTGAATGGCGGATACAAATCTGGGATGTGCAACGCGTGAGCGGTGAGCGGAACCATGCGAGAGAGGGTAATTGTCCTCACTTTTTGTGACCTAGACAATAGCTCTCGATGACGTATCCTTCGGGATACCAACTGACTCGGATATGTTCATCTCGATCAGATGTGATAATGAATTTTTCATCGGGGATCAGCAAACAGTTCGTCAAGAGAGACGTGTGGCCGAGCACGAGCTCTCCGTTGGATGGGTTCTCATGGGACGCAAGCAAGTCGTTGGTACGCTTCTCTTGAATGCGCGTGTCGTTCGGATGGAGTGGGTACCTTTTTCCGAAGGGGATCAGGGACCAGTGACGGATAATCGATAATCTGCCGATAGAGTTTACCTGAAAACGTCGCCGAATTTGTCAGACACGAGAATATCCGTGCTTGTAGTAAACGCAATCGAGGTCGGTTTTTTAGGGAGTACTCTGGGCTGCGCGTGTTAAAGAGAGTATTCTTGTGTGGGAACGCGATCGAACGAGCCCACCGTGCACTGGAGAGCCTCAGCGAGTCGAGGTCCCATATCTTGAGTTGCTTGTCATCGCCGATCGTGGCGAGGTACTTGGCGTCTTGACTCGTGGCAGCACAACGGACGGGCCCGCCTTGGATGACCGCATCTTGGTCCTCCCGGACGAAGTTGGTGGTCGAATGGAGTATACGCCCACTTGAATCTTGCTCCGTGACTCCTCGTGTGATATGAACGCGATGGTACTTACTGCGTGTCTAGCACCTGAATATGAGGCCCGGATATGACAACGATGCGATCAGGATGGTGGAAAAGTTTCGTGTGAGGATAACAAGGCATGTCGGTGATGTGCTGGCAGTAGTCATAGGTCACCGTCGTCGGAGTAGTGTTGGACGTTGTTACAGCTTGTTTATTCAACTTGCGACTCTACACTACCATCTACTAGCGATATACCAAGCATGGCTGAGGTGTACAACTTCATGATGCTACAGTAACGATGTGGAGTCTGAACAGGCTCGAACTTCGAGTTCTCAATTCCCAAGCAGAGATCCCACAAGTCACAAAGAACAAGAAAATGTTTCCAATTAGTCTATTCAAGCTGCTTGCACACGTCCGGTAACTTGGATCTTACTCTTGTCGTCAGTGCTCGCAATCTTGGTGCGCGTCGGTTCACTCATCAAAGTCTGCTGCCGTTCACACAAGACAGCTGGACCGGCACTTGCAGTACAACACGAGCATGGTGTAATACAATCCATGGAACCTCTAAGCCTTCACCTCCGGAGTCACCAACTCAACCTTCAACGTTTTCAGCTCAGATACTCCACTCGTCGATCACATCCTTCTCCGTCTTGTTCCTCTTCAATGAACGAACGTGATTACCGCTTTGTGGGCCTTGGATTCCAAGGCCATCGCTTCTAACGATTTCGGGTCGTCCACCGCGCCGTCCGGAAGCCTTCTTGGCCTTGCGTTTCGCAGCACAAGCCTCCTCCTTCTGTGCTTCGTTTTCACCGAACCTGACCTTCTACACTCCCTGCATCTTCTCGCCCGGTTTCCCTATCCGATGGCCCGCCAGACAGCACATTGATCAAGTTCGCCACAACGCGAGACCATTTGAGTGCAGCGTTTGGGATTTTCCGTCATCGATGCGGAACCTGGAGGTATCCGTTATCGCGATTTGAAACGAGCATGACAGTCTGTAGGCCCAGGCGAAGCTTCACACCTTCATGAACTCGGCTTCATCGAAACTCTGTTTATCCATCCATATATGCAATTGTCGTACCCGGCCTGAACAGTTTTCCTTCTTTTGATACACCTCAGTCACGGTCTTCGGTAACGTCGCACAGCTCTCTCTTTTCTGATGAGCCAACTATGAGCAAGAAACCATTCATTCTGAGTTACTTGTTTTACAACAAATCGTCATATGAGCCTACAACCGGGGCGGACGAGAAAAGGATATCAAGTCACTAAGCATACATAGCTCGTCCCACCCCGCTTTCAACGTTTCAAAAAAAAACACCATCCAACAAGGATGAATCGCAAGATAATCAAAAAGGTCTCACTCACAACTCGCGCACCACCCGGTTCGAAAACCACGTCACGTACGCATCCTTGGGTAGCACGACTGGCACTTTGATCTGCCCGACGTTGTTGCTGCCCTCGTCCAGTCTCATCTGGCGAAAGTCCCTAAACGTCCCAGGTTTGACGAGCCAAATGACCGGCTTGCTCAATGATTGGTGGTCAAGCGACCAGCGTACATTATCGTTGGTTTGTGACAACGATTCAGCGATATGAACCGGGGCATCAAGAAAAAGGTCGGACACTGAGCGCGAGGCGCGGTTTCGTGAGCAAGGTACACCGGAGGACGAGTACCGAAGAAAGGCATACCCTGGCCAGCGGAAAGCTCGACAAAGAATCCAATCGTAGGTGGGGATCGGCGATTGTCGATCGTCGTAGTCCAATCGACGATGTACGTGAGGGATCTCTCGGACATGGACGACATCGCAGCCCTCAGTTCTTTCTCGGTAACCATGCAATCGGGGAAACGTATGACTACGCTGTCGGCGGGGATGGTAAGCAGACACACGACGAGCTTGGATAGATACACACTTGCGCCGCTCGACGAATTGGACAATGGGAGCGCCGTCCGATGGGTCGAACCCTGCGACCTCAACCACATCTCCTAGACGATATCGCCATAGACCATCCGGATTTGTTAACAAGATTTCGTATTTCCCCCCCACCTCAACTTCCCACTACGGTGTGGGTCAGTGGGCTGCTCGTTCTCACGAGAAATTCTCCCACCAGCTGTGCGATTGCGCTGATCGAGTCTTCGCTCTTCCCGATGTCCAAAAACTCAATGACGGTCTCTGTTGTCAACTTGTACTGGTTCAATTCCCGTGGGTCGTACGGTGTCCCGATCGCTGCGGCCTCCGTGCATCCAAAGTAACTAGAATATACACGCGCGTTGGGACCAAGGTACGATTGAGCCTCCACGGGAATTGTCAGAGCAGAAGACAAGTATGTGAATCATATATTTACCAACGGGACAGATGATGCAAAGGAACCACTGGCGATACCTCTGATCGAATGCAAGTTTGGCCAAAGGTGACCGCACCAACCTGGACAAGAAGATGGACGTCCAAGGGTGCGCAGCTCTCCCGCACGCTCGGGGTCTGGGGAAAGATTGGCCTAGTCACGAATCAGAATCCGGTATTAATCCAATAACTGGAACAAACCTCGAGGTAATGCAAAACTTCTTCTGTCCCCTCCAGATGTGGAATAGTACCGTGTTCGATGCAGTCCACGATCGTGTCAAACTCCACGTCGATCAGGCGCATGATGTCTACAAACGTATTGATGAACACCATGGACATAGTCTCAAGGGACCTGCTGGCGATTGCAAACAGCGCATGAATAAGAAGGAAGGACTGATATTTCCTAACAAATGCAGCAGCATATGGTGCGGCAAGGTCATGTACTGGGAAGGTAGCAAGTCCGAGTCAGTATAACATGAAGGTGAGTTGTAGGGTTTGCGCCTTACAGAATATTCCCATCATTTCCTTATCTTTATCAGGGTCCAGATTCCACTTCATCCTCAGAAACGAGCCTGACCCATGGGTTATGTAGATCGGCTTGATCGGACAGTTGTCTTCGTTCTCGATATCCATCCGACTGCACCAGAGGTACCACATGTTTGCTGTGGTGCGTCTCCGGAGAGGGTCACTTGTCAGTTGAACAACGGCGTCCGAGGATTCAGAATCGGATATCCCATTGTAAACGGGGAACCTTTTCGCAGCACCACCGGACGTCGAGCTGGACTCTGCGATATAGTCTGGTAGTCCGGGCGCCAGCAAGTCAACTACGGCGCTCGCCTTGAAAGGCCTTTCATCAAACCTCGCAATGAGTGCTGCGTATGCATTGTACGTTGTTAATTGAACCGTTTTCCGAAATGTATCGGAGAGGGTATCATCATCTTTTCCGTTGACGAGGTCGGCCGTCGCACGGCGGAATTCGAAGAGCTCGGATGCAGCTTGAGCAAACTGGGTGTTATAGTTTGTCCTGATTATCTTGCACAGAATCCGGTTAGTCTGCTCCCTAAGCTCTTCAGAGAGTGGTGACGGGCTGGATGAAAGGAGAGTGGGGTGATCCATGAGTGTCGTGGTTGAAGATCTGTCTGTGCGCTATTAATCTGCCCAAACCACAGGGCTCTGCGGGCCTAAATTGATGTCCCAAAGGCACCTATTGATAGCGTTCTTGTCATCGCCAACTAGGTAAGCGCTGTTCGTATTCCTCGCTAAATCCACGACGTACATCCAGTTCTTATAGCTCAGTTGAAATCCCCGTCTTGATTCTTGAGACCGCCCAGTGGAGACTAGGAGCTGATAAACGGAATGGTGATTGTGAATAGGGCCTCCACAATGACAGCTGAACGAGCTCGGTTTGGATCGAATAATCCCGCTGATCGGTTCGTGGGCCGCTCTAATCGAGTGGCCTCTGTGACACACTTCCAATCGAAGCAAATCAATCAGAATCATTTCGGCGAGTTACGTTTCAATGCTGTCCAGGTGACACAGAGTCAACCAGAGCGTCGCCGAAGTATGTGTTGTATACGTACAAGGTTTTACTAACCCGGGATTTTTGGTGCTTGCTGGGCCTCTCACGGGCCGACCCCCAGGTCTTATTACGTTATGACTTCAATGATGGATTGGTGTTTCTCTAGTCACTGGATCTCAATATGAAACACATGAAACAGGCTTCCCTGTGCTTTTTCTACATTTCCGTCTCGTGCGTTCGTGCTGCTCGATGTTCACGCATCCCGTGCACCTCTCTGGGGTCCGGCCCTCGCATGACGGCGACGCACCAAACATCTGTTCGGCATGGCGGCGATGTCGTGTTACAAAAGCCCACGAGTGATGGGCGCGAGATGGGACAAGAGAAGGACACGAGGAGGACGAAAGAGGGTGTGATGACGACCTGTGGCGACCGTCGTGCGCTCTCGGAGAACGAGAACGAACGCGCAACAGTCGCGGCACGCCGCCCTCGATGCTGTCGACAACAGCGAGAGAGGTGGCGATCGGAGCGGGGAGCAACGGGGTTCGTGCCGGTGTTGCCATTTGCTTGGCACTGCTTGTGTGCATTTGGTGTCCCGCCGTCACGGGCTGCGGCTGCACTTGGGGCACTTGGGGCTGAAGGCACCACCCCGTGTCCCGCTATCCGGGAAAGCACAGGGAACCAATCACCTCAGATATGTGTCCCAGATGGGATTATTGAGTGATTGCAGATAGGCTCGAATGAGGACGAGAAAGAGGTGATTCTAGCAAAGGAAAGTCTCAGCGCACCGGGAACGCCGAGCCGCCGCATCAGTGGGTGGCAATTTGAATTAGTGAGCGCTGACTAAGATATTCGAGAGTCACACACAATCAATCAACAGGTTCAAGGTGTGCATGTGAGATTTGACTGAGGGGCGCACAATGAAAGCGCTGCTTCTTTTATGATACTAGACCCCGCCCATCTTCCCCGACTGAGCCGCATCGACTGCACGCGTGACCCGGTTGTTTTTAAGATGACCTAAGGGTGGCTTGGAAAAGGGGTGTGTGTGTGACGAGTCACGCTGAGGTTTATCAATTTTTTACAAAGGACCATTCAGTCAACGTTTCAGCGATGTGATAGGCGGTTTAGATAATGAAAGGCGCAGCACACTCGTTGTACTACCTACTAGTCAATTTTCACTCTCAAGAAGCGGAAACGTCGTAAATGGTCTTGCCTGAGCGCAATTTGACGGGGACGAGTTGAAGTGTTCTATTCAGAATGGTTACCATTGAAACAGAACGACGGAGCGAATATCACAACGAACGGGTAGCAACAATGTCCCTAGTAGGTGATACGTGTAGGAACCTGACATGCTCAGCCTAGAATTTCAGCATGTACTGTACACCATCTTGGCGAACTCGGAACAAATCAATTTTGACTCTGACCAGGTTTGCAACTTTGCAGAGGCATGACGCATAGCGATTATCTATGTCTCCATCACGACGCGCTAACACCTTGACATGTGAATGTGACGTCTAACATCGATAATCATATACATACACCGGCATGTGAAGTCAACAATATTACAAACATCGACAGGTCGAAAAAAGGTGACAGCGAATTAGATTAGCTTATCACAGTCCGCGCGTTGCACGAGGTCTCTTCGATCCTGATTGGTGATCCTCAATGACAAAGTACATTTGCTCCATGATGGCGGTAATGATACAAAGGTATCTGGAAAAGAAATATAGGATACAAATGACCACTCTTCCTCGATTTGAAGGCCCGGGCCTAGCAACATTGCCCCGTGGAATTACAGATGGGCCTCCAAATTATCATCAATCCACTCCCCGCCTCGTTCCGTAGATCATTCCATCCATCCTAACTATCTGCGGAAGGCGTGGTGTGCATCGCCCTTAAAAGCCCACGGCCTGGAGATAGCTGCCGAGCCTTTTGTTTCACAGCCGAAACCTTTCGGTCCCTAAGCCCACTGAAATCCTTGTGGTATCTGAATTTGTGTGAAGGAGTCGGGGGCGTGAAACCGCTGGCATGTTTGATAGTCCCATCCGGTTCTCGTACTTCAAAGGGCACCTTGTGCAAGGAGGGAAGGGTCGTGGCGTTGACGTGTCCAAGGTCGAATTCGAGCACAGAATTCGTGATGGCCGCTTTCTGTCGCCCGTGATCTTCGCTCTCGTTGCGCTCCATCTCCTTTGCACGTGCGACATCAGAAGAGCTGGTGTGTCCTGGGCCAGGAACAACATAACCGGATGCATGAACGATTTGTCCGCCTGAAACACGGTGCTCAACGGGGATCTTCGTCTTCAGGCGACGTGTGCTGGCAACGACGTCGCCAGAAAGGATCGAGTCTGTAAGTGACTGCATTAATCCCGAATCTTCGGTATTAACCCCATGCACATCCTATAAAAAGAGTGGCTCATTCGCAAAATAAACCTCGAAAAGAGGAGACACTGTACTCACGAAGGTCGTGGGCGAAGCAGCACGTTGTTCCTTATATCTGACGAGGAAATCAGGTACCTGGGTCACATTGTAGGAAGTCGAGTCATAGGGGACACGCGAAGATGTGTGAAAATCACGGGCGTGCTTTGGGGAGGCGAACGAGAGCTGGGAAGCATGATGAGCGAAGAGTGAAGCGTCAACATGAGTTGCGTCGTTTTGTGGCGACCTAGAGTGTACCGCATGGACTGGGTCGTTCAAAACATCGCGAGAGGAGCCAGGAACCCTCTCTGAGGTAGATCTGTGGTGTTCTGAATGTTATCAACAGGTGAGGTGGACAAAGGTGGCATACGTACGCGTCTGGAAAGAAAGGCTGGTCGGATTTTAGCCTCTCAAAACTGGCGCCTGTAGACCGAGCGATGACACGCAAGTCTTTCGGGCGGGTGATACATCTGGAGGCGGGAAGCATTGTGGGCGAGAAAGTTTGAGGGGGTAGATAAAGAAGAGGAAGAGCGGCGTCTACTGGGTTTGACAACAACTTATATATATAATAGCACGTGCAAATGAGGGTAGATATGACATCAACCACCCCAATTCTCGGTTGCGTGATGCGGCGGCAGAGATAATCATCAATCTAAGCTGAGACCCACCTCTTTTGGGACAATCACTGACATAGATCAGCCTCTGTTGCCCAATGCGGATTTTAGGACTATAAACAGTCATGCTGTCAACCGGATATTGTTCAATTCCCGTTGGCGGTGTTTCCCGACTCGGGTAGGGCGCATTTTCCCACTCCAAATCCATGTGGTGATAGGCTGAGAAAGAGGGCGATGATGACGTTACAAGTTGTGACAAAAATATAATAACCTTGACATCATTTGCTTAGTCAGTACATACATACCACGCACGGATTGGGAGAACAATGCACCTCAATCTCAGAAGGTCCACACTTGTCTCTATTCCATTCCTCAAATGTCCTCCTCGATGTCCCCGCAGACCGTACACGATCCCACTGTAAACGTTCGCTTTCAAAAACCCATCGACTCTGTCGAATGGCCCTTCGAACAGTTCCCTCCACCTCCAGCGGACGGCTATTGGATCCCAAAATTCGCCCCTCCTCCTCCCTCGAAATTCCCCCCTCTGCTTTCGGATGTGCCATCGAAGTTAACCCTCGACTCTCCTGTCATGGCGCTCACGTACCCACCACCACCACCTCTCTCTGAGCACGATCCTACCTGGCTCAACCAAATGCTGGCAGACGTGATGCGCCAGCGCTCACACCTCGAAACGTGCCTCTCCGTAGCCCAGGCAGACGTCGCAAACGCGTACGCAGAGGCCGGACTAGCAGACGCAGAGCTGGAAGAAGAGAGATCCAGGATGCAAGCTTTCTTAGACATGGTCGCGAAAGTCGCAGGGAGCGGGTTCATCCGAAGAATGTTGGAGGACGTGGAGCAATCTGTCGAGGCGATGTCCAGGCCGGCAGGGGATGACAGCGAAGACGAGTCTTCATCTTCCTCGTCTGGGTCGAACCACAGCCCCCGCGGACCCGCCGTGTAGCAACCTATGCTTTAATGCTGACATCAGTCTGCTTGCATACTTGGAGAGAGCGACCGTGATATTCTCGGTCATATTACGACCACCGCAGACGCGTCATAGCTGTACTAGCCAATCAATAGCAACCGGCCTCGCTGTACTCCATACCTAGTACCCACAGTAGCTACCCGCACTACATAGTACCGCGTCTCGCCAGTATCTTTTGTGCTACGTACTCGAGTACATACTCATACTCCCCATAACACATACATTTTGAGCTGTCTCGACAGGTATGCGTTAGGAGGAAGTCGACTGTATCACTAAAAATGATAAACCGCACGGTAACCTAACGATCTCATTCCAGTGTCTAGTTCCAGTCAACAAAGCGCAATAGCCCAAACAGCAACAAGCAAGTGTCCTTCAACGACGGATTTCTGCACAACTTGATCAAGCAGTAGACCGCCCACGAGATCTCCACCACCAACTTGAGGTAGAAAAACGCCGCCAAGAAGACGATGTAAACCGTGAGCATCACAGGGCCGTGAAGAGGCCGGAGGGACCGAGCAAGTTTGACAAGCTTGACCTGGACTGACAGCAACTTGATGACGACGATCGTGAAGATGAGAAACAAAACGACGGATCGCTTGAGCATGTGTTTGCTGATCCGGAACGTAATGATGGCGAACATGAGCTTCCCAAAGACGCGGTTCTAGACTCCAAGTCGCTTTAACATCTCTCGTCCAAAAGAAAGAAAGAACGCTGGAGCCTCCCGACGCAAGCGACTTACTCTTTGCGTCCGTATGTACTCTTGAATGTTATTCAAGTTCAAGAAGTCGTGTTCTCCTGCGGACAGCGTGTAGACGATGGCGGTGGCTTTCGCGAAGACCGTGATGGCGAAGAGAAGGATACATAGAGGTCGAGAGTATAGCATCTTGCAAGGCAGCGAGGGGTGTAGCGTTCAGAACGTTTTTGCTGATCTTCTTTCCGAACGGATCCGTGGTTTAAGACGACGACGGGTTCCAAGGAATGATGGCTTGAAAGGTGTGTGTGAGGACTCCCCTCGCAAACGGGGTGCCAATGATGGTCAGCCGCAGGCACGATTATAATGTCCCCATATTATAAGGCAGTTCAAGTTGGAAGCTGGTCGATAATGAAAGGCTAAGTATGCAATTCGACAAGCTGCGACCTGTCCGAGAAAAAATCGCCGACACGCCATCAAGTACGGCTTTGAAGTCGGCATACCAGAGAGCGCGGGAGCAACAATGAATCACTGCCAGCGCGAAGTCTGTCGTGTGCTCTTCCCCTGAGCATAGTGTGCTAGTCATAGCATATATACTGGAGAATGACAAGTCAGATGCATCAGGCAAGATATTGATTCAGGGCGAAATATTAATATTCGAGTCAAGCTGACGCTGCATCATGGTCACCGTGATTACCTGATGTTTAAGGATGGTATTTCCAGCAGCGATGACATCACTACGTGATGCATGATGGATGGTCTTCAGGAGGAAGAGCTAACATACCAAGCGACCGAGTACTATCGTAATGACAATGTGATTGTTGAATGATTCCAACCCTTTGCAAATAAAGATTCCTCTCACCGTTTGATTAGGTTAGAAGTTCTCGACAAGAGGCTGCCGCTGAATTCCACTACAATCTTGACCGCATTCTGTCAAGATTTTCATCTCAGATGATCGATGAAGTACATCATATCTTGGGTCCGAGTGAAGTTTTACGACTGTTTACGACTGCTCCGCGAACGGCATGCACTGCGTGGGAACTTTCAAGCTTCAACATTTCCCCTTTGTTCTCCGACTGACTACCTTTTGATGGCGTGATTCACAACTCGGGTGCCTTTCTATGGAAAACCCACCGGCTGCTCGATCATTCCTTTATTTGGTTCAGCGTCACGCTTATCCCAATCCTGGGCTTCACTTTGTGTCCGTTTTACTTTCTTTAGTTGATGGTTCATTCGGTCTGAAGGATCGGAACGATCTTCACAGGTACTTTGCACATAATTAGGCATTCCGAGGCATCGCTCCGCATATATCCTCTAGCACACCCGGGCCGATATCCTCTAAATCCGACATTGAGGCTGCTCAACTTTGCCTTTTCACATGATGACACGGTCTCGGCGATACCATCGTTGACTCACATAGATTCCAAACACTACATGCCAAGGGCGAACCCGTTTTTTCTGTGTCGATATCACAATCTCACCGGCAAATTCGGGGTCTACGAAGGTCTTCCCACATCCGTTACTGCTCACGAGTTTCGGGTTAAGATCGAAACATGTCCTTGGGCACCTCGAGAGATGGACGCCGAGGGGCAATAATATTGCTACAGCGCCTCCCCAGAACTGCACTCTTCTGAAAGCCATCCTCTATAGGTCCTCGATCGAATTCAGAGCGTACAGCTGTGGCGCGCATTTTCAGCCGCATAACCCCATAGGATTCGTTCGCGTAATCTAGCTACCGTATACTGTGGAGTAAAACCTACACGCCCAGACGAAAAAAATATTGTGACGATATCAGCCGCGCTAATATTGCAGCAATAGTTTCTGCGTGACATTAGTAACATATGTAAAAATTACACATGTGTGACATAGGTCCCAGATATCGTA
>JBBPOK010000489.1:0-22531 GCA_038091415.1 Leccinum variicolor
ATTTCCTATGGATTACCGCAATGGCTACAAGTGGTATCAGTACGATCCGACCAAATGGTTCCTATGGTCGTGTGAAAAGCTTGGGCTCGCGACCCATCTCAAGGTGAGCAGAGTTTCTCGTTTGTGCTGTGTCGGCTTTGACGTGTGCATTTGCAGAGGTTCGCAGATAACGAAGTACAGAAAGGCGAGTTGACCGTCCAACTCAAGCGCCTTCGCCAGAAACAAGAAGCGCTATCCTGGCCTTCTGAGAAGCCGGATTTACCGGTCATTACCTGGGAAGACTGTATGATTTATCGGACCTTTTCTAAGCCACTCCTACTCATCTACTTTATAGATCAACGACAAGCAGAGTCCCGGGCATTGATCTGCATCGCGGGATATATCCATGATGTCAGCGACTTCTTCGACAAGCATCCCGGCGGACCCCATCTGCTGAAGAAGAATGTGGGCAAAGATGCTACCCCTGCGTTCTTTGGTGGTCTTTACGATCATAGCAACGGAGCGCACAATGTACGCTCGCCTTTTTAAATCCTATTATTGCCGGGCGTTATTCTGATCCTGACTGTCGTGCGTGCGCAGATGCTTGCCATGAAGAGAGTCGCCATTTTGTTCGGGGGCGCGCCCCATGGATCAGAGGAGGTCGTTCCGCCTAGTCAGCGTTTGCGCGTCGCTTTCTACACCGAGCTATCGACTTAGATTCGGATCCGACTTTCTTGCGATTAGTTAGCACCTTTTTTCGTCGGTTGTGGCTATGTTTATATTCGTCTTTGTGTTTATACCAGTCTCGTAAATCAGACATCGTTAATGGGTTCACGTCCATAATTTGAGTAGGAAATTTGTGCCAACCCCCATGAGTAGTGCCATCGGATGATCAGATAAGTACACAGACGCGTAGCATTCCAGGAGTAGAGATATGTAACTAGCATATGTCTAGGTCACGTACAAGATATGTATCTTCAAATCTACATTTCATTTATATTTGAGGAGAGAAGTTGAGATTTTGACTGCAGTATGCACGCACGATACTACCTATCTCATTACATAGTACCTCTCATCACTCATCATTCCAATGAAGCTGCTTCGTCCCCGGGCTGCGCTACTGACTCCAACTCGGACTCGCAGAGCAGAAATTGTTCCCGGACGAGACGCTGGGCTTCCGCTGATCTGGGCTTGATCGAACACTTGAACGGCGCTTGATGACTGTGGTGTGATGGGGAGAGGCGGTGTTAGCAGATAAAGCACGACCGCAACACAAAACGGAAGGTTTGTTTACGAACACAATCGTCTCTCCTACTATTTCATGCTCGGGGGTGATTTCCGCCCCGTCTTCGATATACTTTGAGATGTCGAACACGGCGAGCGCTTGGGCGCACATGAGCCAGACAGTCGAGGCTCCCAGAAAATAGCCTGAAGGAACGACGGATCAGATTTGCGTCGAACTTGGAGACATAAACAAGGTGCGCTAGATCAATTACCTGGGCATTTTCTTCACGCGGAAATTACGGATTTCAATGTCAACTTCCTACTATGACGTTCAGGTAAATTCTCACCGCCGTCCAAAGCCAAAACATGCGTTCCCAGGGTGTGGTTCCGGGCTCTCCCCCAAGAATCGCTCGGGTTTGAACTCTAACGGATCTTTGAACGTCCTTTCGTCACGGAGTATGGCCCTGGCAAAATCAATGACGTGAGGCCGGGCCGCCGGGGGACTCGTGCATGCCGTTTACTCACCAGATGTTCGTTATAACGTAGGAGCCTGCAGGGATCAAGTACCCGTCGTACGTTTCATCGACTCTCGTACACCGAGCCGCTATAAAGGTTCGTATTAAAACACGATGTGGTCAACGAGGAGGGTCCTGACTTAGGGGGCCAGGTGTATGCCAACGCAACAGCTCCGTAAACAGCGCTTCCGTGTACGGCAGAGAAGCCCGGTCGGAAAACGTGGGAAGTTTGTTCGTACCCACTACTGCGTCCAGCTCTTGTTGTGCTCTCTTCATGACGCGGGGGTAGAGCGTCATGGCGAGATAGAATGAATAAGCGACAGAATTGGCCTGCGGGAAGGCATATAGGAATTCGGAACATGAACGCGAGATTTGGGACCCTCACCGTGTCAGCACCCCCTGCCATTCAATCAATGGTATTGGAACAATCGATACTAATAAGTCGATGTGGTCGTACCTTGATACATAGTTGCCGTGGCCCACTTAACACTGTCCTCTAGCTCATCTGTAAGGTCAGGAGTACTCAACAAACGAGACGATAGCGAGGGCAATGCAATGCCAGCAGCCTGGACAAATCTAGTTTAGCTAGCATCAACATGTCGGACGAAATAATTCACCAACTGAGACTTGACATAATTGTGAGGAATCTCCACGAGGTCCCGTAGAACGAGTGCATATTTCTTGGCCTTTCTCTTGAATCCAGCACCGGGAAACCACGATGGAATGTACTTCACTGAAAAAGGTTTTAAAGTCTTTGCGTATGCTGAGATGAGGCGACGACATACAGAAATGAAGGAAATCGACATAATATACGCCTAGTGCAGTCGCCATGGACAGCTGTGAGTTTGCTTCATGGGCCAGATCGACAAGCGGGTCATCCCCTTCCCGAGTTACATAACCATGCGAGAGGCGCAAGATTACCGAAGTGAGGTTTCTAAACGCGCACGACGGTCAGTGAAAATAACAGGCAATTAGATCTAGCTCACTTTCGAACGTGGGCCTGAGTTCTTTCCGGGTCCTCGAGCACGCATCGGAGATATCGTCGAGTTTCGAACTCGAGCATCCTATGCAGCTTGGCTACGGTGGCATAGCTCCCAATATCCTGAGCGATCCATTTTCTGTGCGTGCGAAACCACTCATTGTAGTTGCAAAGGAGTATGATCTTGCCCCATCCCGAGAGTTCACCACCCATGACCGACAGAGGGCGGTCAGAGAAGTTGATGCTACGTTTCTCGAGCAAATTTTCCGCGATTTTGGCAGAGCCGATGAGGATGATATTGTATCCGAATAGAGAGAACGAAGCAAGATCACCTATCCAATAACAATGAGTCGTGTTCAACTACGTGCTTGAGCGCTCATGAATCGACATACCATACTTTTGGTTGAGTTCGAGGACCCTTAACCATGGGTTGTCTTTGTCTTTGGGGAGCATGAAAAAGCACAAAAGACCAGACATGCCTGGTGGCAAATGGCGGGCTTTGTACTTTGCATAAAGCTCATGGAGGCAAATAATGCAGATGACGGGTGGGATGAGTAATGAAATAATTCCGAGGACACCACTGTTTGCCAGTGCGAACGTCGGACCTGGAAGCAAGTTGATCATGGTGGGGCGATTGGGGCCTCGGTCAGTCCTTCAAGCTTCAACTTTAGCAGAGTTGCATGACTCAAATTGCGATATATTGTGTTCTGCAAATGCCGCATCAATTACTTAGTTACTAGTTTTGTTCAAGATAACACCGTGTCATTTAATGACATCATGAAGCGTGTTGAACAAGCTCGAAGACTGTCACGTTGCTTATGTAACTACTCGAAGAAAAAAAAACGTCATACTTCGAACCAGAAATCGAACCGGCTCGGAAGGCTCCAACTTGTACTTACTGACACCGCTTGGCGATAAATTACTCGTCATTGCGACAGATTGAACAAACCCAGCTACAAACCACCTCAGTTATAGTAAGTCTTGTTCTTGATGCGGCATTTGATAAGTGGAGACGTTAATATGGCGCAGGGGCAGAAACGATTCAGTAGCACTTAGCTTCTGATTCGGGGCGGCGACGTTTAGCGGCCATAATGTTTGCTATTAAGATTTGACAACCTTGACAAGATTCTCAGTCTTCAGGGTTTAATTGCCTGATCGCAGAAGCCCCATTGGCGACGCAATCCATGGCTGCCAACGGATCAAAGGTCAATTCGAGCATTGTCATATGACGTCTGACTGTCTGACTGTCAGGGGGGCTCAACAAACGCCACCAACTTCTTGGAAATTTTCCAGACGTTCAGGGTTAGGTCTATGTATGACTTGATTTCTCGAGCATATCCCCAAATGTACGTATGCAAAAGAACATGTTCCAGGCTGGGGATTCGCTTGTGAACTTATCTCGTCACTCCGAGGTGTATCAAATCAGCAAGACAACTCCTCCAGCGACTGATCGGAAAATCACGTCAGACGAACCTCCTGCCTTAGTTTCCCGCCGATCGATATGAAGGACGTACAAGTACGCTGCCGCCTACGTGAACTGCCCCCCCTCTTGCGCCCTTGATCCACAATGCCTTACTTGGCTGACTTCATCCTTTCCTTTGTGACTGCAGACCGCATTCCATCCCATCTTACTTCCTACATACCAGGCAAGACGCCATTCTCGACATGGCCCGCGGTTGTCAGCATGGCTGCAACGTATTTCGTGGTCGTGTTCGGTACTCGCGAAACCATGAAGGACAAAGCACCTTTGAAGTTGACTACCCTGTTCCGAGCACACAATCTAATTTTGTGTGTGGGGAGCTTCATCCTCATGGCGCTCATTGGTGAAGAAGTCTTCTCTAATTGGTTGAAGCCCGAAATAGGCACCTACGGCTCGCTATGCGCCCGTGAAGCTTACACACAGGTAAGCGTTCTATCATCTGAATATCATTTGACTAGTTTTGCTCATGCGCCATGATTACAGAGGCTAGAATTTTACTTGACGCTGAACTATTACTTCAAGTACTACGAGTTCATCGATACGGTCTTCTTGGTTCTGAAGAAGAAACCTTTGTGTGCGTATTTTGCCTTTATCCCACCAAATGAATCACTCTGACCGATCAACCCCAAAGCGTTCTTACATGTATATCACCATGCGGCCACGGCCGTTCTGGCGTTTGTACAATTGAATAATCGAGCAACGGTGGTACGTATCAGGTATTCGATGTTGCGTACCTCGGGTGAGAGCTTGAACTCGTTGCAGTGCTGGGTCGCGGCATTCCTCAACCTCGGTGTTCACGTGTTAATGTGTGCGTTGGAGACCTTTTTAGAGATATGCCCCACTCTGATCAGCAACTTGAAGATTATTACTACTTCGCCACCGCCGGAGGCGCCAAGATATGGGTACATCGATGATTATGTTAGATCGTGGTTCACGCTAACATATAGTCCAGTGGAAGAAATACCTTACGACATTGCAGATCGGCCAATTTATGATCATCCTGGCAGCCGCGGCCTTTGCTAGTGAGTGTCAACCAGTGCCCAATTGCGTCTTGTCCTGTTGACGAACTATGACATCGTTCGCAGGCTACCAGTATGCCGCGTACAATTGGTTCCCTCGCTATCTCCCTCACATTGGGAACTGTACCGGTACCCCCGCCGCGGGCATCATCGGTGCCGGCGTCGTCTTTAGTTATCTGATCCTGTTCCTTGATTTCTTTTACGAAACGTATCTGCAAAAGACCGGATCCAACAACTTAGCGACGCTGGCACGATCGGCTCTGCACAAACATTCCAAGCCCACTGCCTCGGTGGCTCAGCCAGAAAAAAGTTTGCTCTTCTGTGTGGAAAAGAGTAGGACCCTGATCGTCTTTGTGGATCTACATAAGGAACTGACGGAAGCCCTTGGTTTAGCTACCCGGTGAGGGTGTCATCTCGAGCGGGCAACATTGGTGCGCATTGTGCACTTACGCCTGTCTCAATAAGATAAATACTTCTGGAAGTTGGACACTGGGGTGCGGCTCCTGGTTTGGCTTTCACGTTCCTCTTTCGCTACACCTTTCAGATACCCCGTTCGTTTCTGTACATGGAGATCTAAGTCTTTGATGTATTCTTATATTACTCGCCGCAATCGTTATCATGTCTGGAAAGCTCGATGACTAACCTGTGAGCTTAGTTGAACGCAATAATATTAATGCCTAGTACTAGTGTGATCATGTTTACGTCAGATCTCGGATTTTCCCGAGACAGTGACTTTCAAGAGGCTTCACTGGAGTTCCCTCTTTCCAGGGCTGAGTTCATAGTAACAGCCTGAGCAAACCATAATTAATGTCTAAAAATCTCTATCTTAGATTGTCAGCGGCCTCGACACAAACACTGTCCCTGTAGTTGAGCGCGATCAGTCCACCGTTGTAGGATTCGTAATGTCAAATTTCTCATTCGTTCGCTCGTTTTCTTTATTATATCTCGCACTCGACCAGGTGTTTCCCTACCTGCGTGATACCTCGCCCGTCCTATCGACGCACGTGAGCGGCGTAGTTGGTTTCGTTTTTTCCACAGTTCTCGTATTGATAGCGTTCGTGTGTGGCATCGTCAGTAGCATGTAGCTAATTCTATTCAACGTCCAACCGTCGCATTGCATGACTCACCGACGTTGGATCATACCGTTACGACGAGCAGAGACAAGACGTAACCACCCTTGCAAAGTTTGAGTGGAAGGCACTCAGGCTTGCCAAGCGATACTGTACTAGATTGTTTAGGTTGTTACGGAGTCTACGAGCGAGTCGCTGTTCGTGCAGAATCGAAAGAGACGTGCGAACCTGGCCTTCGGCCTCAAGAGCCACTTGCTTGCACAACACCACTGCCGCTGCCTGGTCACCGTATGTCGAACGTCGAACCCCTCTGGCATGCAGGCGACCTAAAGGTAAAGGTCAAAGTGAGTCCACCATAGTCAGCAGTCGAAACGGCGCCAGGAACCACAGTTGCCGTCTTGAGTGTTTGAATCTACGTTGAAAGTCAATAAGGATGGTCATGACGAGCATACAGGCAGACATTCACTGCCTTGACACTCGCGCTCTCGTACACCCCATACGATCTTATGTCGACGATCTTGCTCATTCGCCGGCGTCAACGCCTCAGGAATGCACCACGAGCGCGCGTTTCCACCGCTGCCAGCTTCAATGTGCAGGCGTCTGCGATGACTGTGACCCTGAACGGCCATGCCTCGACTCCTGTCACTCTCATTAAAGCTTTCGCTTGCAGGCCGACGCTGATATCGCATCGCCGCCGGGAGCAAGGAGTAGGTTGAAGTAGATGTCGCGCGCGACGGCGAGGGCCCGGGAGAAGTTACCTTCTGTCCCGTTCAAAATGTTCCTTGAGGGATCGTGTACGCATTGGGGTTGGCGCACCTGAACTATCCGTAAGAGAAACGTCGAGTGTTGGTGATGCATCAGAACAGCACACAGTTAGTATACATATGTGGACTTCGACTTGGTGGCACAGACTCGGACGGTGACGCAATTTGGTAAGCGACAACGTTGATCGGCGTTTGAATATTTGAATTTCTTGGTAAAGATCTGCGTGGTTCAACCAATGACCGTCGACCTTTACTTCAAGTACAACACCAACGATGGATGGATCCACGCCCTGGCAATCCCATTAGCGGATATTATGAGGCTCTCTTATCGTCCTCTCAAGTGGCTCCGTTTCGTTGCCTTTGCCATTCTTGGTGCGGAAGGTGGTCTCTACGATGCTCCAGGACCTGGTGCTGTCGTCAACTACGACATTGAGTTGCTCAACGATGGTGCAAGTTATTATTTCGTCCCTGATGTAGATGGTAATGTCCTCATCATGTTTCCGGCCGTCTACTGATAAAGTGTGGTTGAAACAGGACCCTACCCTCTCATCGATCACCAAGCACTAAATGACCGCATCACTTCGTCTGCTTCTACTCTCCGTCGCACCGATTTTCACGAAAGCGTGGTTCAGCGTGATGGAAATCTATGTGTTATCTCGTCGGAATCTGCGCCTCTCTGCGATGCTGCTCACATAATCCCGCATGCCAAAGGTGACGAGGTAAATATTGTTCCCGATTTTGTCACACGTGTACCTGGCTCATAAGGTTCCGCTATAGTACATTGAGTTCGTCATTACCCAACGCAGGAGGTTATATGAGGATTGGTACCCTGCAGAAGATATCAGTATCAATTCAACCGAGAACGGGATGTTTGTGAGGAAGGATATTCATGCTCGATTGGCTACGGGGATGAGTGCATTCTTGAAGGTAAGTGAATTGTCATGCCAGGTTAATGCCTTTGGATCTGAAGCGAGTCATCGTTTAGACTCCTAATTTTGCCCTCATCTCTGATGACATCCCCAGACTGGAAACAGACAAAATGCTGGTTTCGCGCGTAACTCTTCAACACATTGCACGTGGCGGCCCACATTCAGCTCCGGCAGGGGATGTCCGAGCTGACTGGTTTGGTCAGAGTGATGCACCACCCAGCATAATCCTCGATTACATGTACGGGGTTGCCATCGTCAAACGTTGGCATGCCCCAGACATTCAGAGTTTTTTAAACTCCCGCCATATGACTTTTGCCAGCCTTCAACCCAAAGCGCGGCCGTCTACCTTCGAAGACGACGGTGATGATGACGCGGATGTAGGTGACTCAAGTCACTCTGAATACAAAGAGCCTGCGAGGCGTAAAGGACGCCGTAGAATCCATCAGTCCAGGGATTCAGAGCTGTGTCAGGCGATGGATTTTGCCTTTGAATTCAACATGCATATCAGGGGATACCCGCTTGGAACGACTAGCTATGATACTTCAGAATCAGCAGGAAGAAGCTGAAATACGTTCATCCCAAATTGCTCGTGAGAGGGTTCAAGGGTGGTTGGAAAGAGGTGTGTTATTCCCACTGTCTCGAGTCTGATAGCGATCGACTAACGATTGAACCTGATGCAGGTCGTGACTCCGATTGATGGCGAGTGTGGTGGCAGGGAGAGTTTCTCTTTCTCTTTCTTCGTAAGATTACTTTCTTCCAACAGTTGCAAAGTCGTTCCACCATGACTTTATCAGAAAGGCCATATTCCGACAAGCCGATGGAAGCGTGTCCTTGTCAATGTCTCCAGAATAAGGCGAAGTTCAGCCCCAGGAGAGACGAGGATCAATGACCGCTTACCGGTGCCAACAAGGGATATATGGTTAAGGCTCCTGTTCCACTGTAACGCGCGTGTATGACAAGGAGTCGATCGAACGAGGAGGTACTCACATATCGATCCCCCACACGGACTCACCAGTGACAGCGAATGTCTTTACGACGTCTTGAATCCAGAGTACATAGTTCAACCTTGAAAACGCCGGTCAGCACAGGACGCGCTACTACCACAAAGCAAGGCAAAGGACGCACCGACTTGGCACCTATAAAAAAAAAGACAGGAACGATCACCAACATAAATACATATATCAAGCATGGTGACAGGCGGATACAGTCGATCGATGCTCGGGAAGCGGGAAGCGCGAGATCGACGTTCAATCTACGTAAAGCAGCGCCTCTGTCAACCGTCTCATCACTCACTAAGCAAACGCTTTAGCAATCTCATGATCGCATTTAATCTGACCTTTGTGCTGGAATGCTCTTGAAATCGGTTGTAGGTCATGTGTACGTCAAGAACAAGCTTAAAGTTCGTCATTCATTGCTCGGTTTCAAGATGGAAAAACATACTAAGGTCGGAGAGGCGGATAACGCCTTGCAAGTCCCAGAAAGTCGAGCGGGCTGGCGTATGGATTGCGTGCGAGGTAAACAATAGTCACTCCATTGCTCCATGACGTCGTGGAAAGATAATGTGGGCCCCTCCACTGCAACGAGGCGCCGAATGAGCTGGTGCAGAATGAATCTGAATGATGGCTTGTCTGGCAATGCAATCAAGGCAGCAGATCAATACTTGTAGCCTGTTGATACTAAGCCGAAATTCAGCTCGAACGGTAGTCCAATGATCAAACATTGACCTCGGAGTTGGCAAAGTCGCAGACTTGATCACCTTCAATTGTAGAGGTCCGACACGGAAGGCAAGAATAGTGAGAATCGTCCGGTCTGCAGCAATTGGGCACTTTTATCTTCATTCTCGGCGAATGTAACATAAGCCTCACATGTTACATCCAAAAACCAAGACCTACCTACCGCTCGACTGAATGATTTCACGTCGCATGAAAGAAATTGAGGTGTGACATTAATGTGACGCATCTCCGACCTTGCTGAGTCATTCCAAAACCGGGCCAACGCAATAGCCAGTAGCCGGTAGCCGGTTTAGTTGAAACTGCCTTCGGGCTCGGCCTCGGCGATGCCACTCAATGAGTTACTTACTAGGTCAGCCTCGGCGCTGCCGGAGTTCCTATCTACCCCCTCTTCTGAGATAAGGGGAAGAGAGCGAATAAATAGTTTCCTCGTCCTTTCGACCTCTAACCACTGATTTTTATCAGAGAACTCATGGAGCCGACGCCTTCCACCATGCAGAGCCAACTGCAGTTGTTATATCCTCCCCTTGACGGATCTCTTTTCTTACCAGATATGCTCGAGTTCAATGCAAAGCATAACCCTACTCACCCCTTCTATGTTTTCCTTGACGAGCACTCAGATGCCAACACCCTTCGCTACATCTCCAATCTGGAATTCTACCGCGCCAGTCAACGCGTCGCACACGCAATCCGCCCCAATCGTGAGGGACGCGACGGTGAAGTCATTGCTATCATTGCCAACAGCGACACCGTTCTTCACCAGGCGATAACGATGGGCGCGATGTTTGCGGGTCTCGTAGTACGATTCCTTATCCTCATAATTATTGGTCTCGGCTGATCATTTCGTTTTTTTCAAGCCCTTTCCGATGTCTCCTCGAAATTCACCATCTGCGGTGGTGAACATGTTGCAAAAGACAGGCAGCCGCCGTTTGATTACCACTCGCCATTCTTTGGGACACCTCCTGGATGGAATCTCTGCAGAGGTCCCTGCTCTTCGAATAGATGAAGTTCCCACCCTCGCATATACTTTCCCTGATCTTGGGAAAGAGACGGCGAGCACCCCGTTCACTACCTATCCAAGGGCGGAAAACCGGCCCCTGAAAGAGGACATCTTATATTACCTCCATTCCTCGGGAAGCACGGGATTCCCAAAACCCATCCCGATGACGAACCTCACTGCAATCCACTGGTGCACCATGCGTGAGTATTATCTTAGTATCTCTTTGGCTCGCAACGTCCGTCTGACTCCATTCGAAACAGCGGTCATGCAGGAGTATATCGGTGCTCCAAAACCCAGCACGGTCAATGCTGCTGCTCTCCCCGCATTCCATATGATGGGCGTAACTCAACAACTCTTTGCTCCCATCGCTGGGCTCACGACTATAGCCGTGTACCACCCGACTTCCTACTATGACGGGACTAAAGCTCCCGTGATAGCGAACCCGCAGAATGCACTCGAGGCGATCCAGTTTACCAAATCAAATGGGACTATTGTTGTGCCCACGTTCCTGGAAGAATGGGCGACCTCTCCTCAGGCTGTCGATGTCCTCCGCTCATTGAGGTTTGTGGTATGTCTGCCATTATATTAGTTACTCGTGGCGTGACCAGGAACTGATACGATACTCAGGTGTTCGCGGGAGGGCCTCTTTCCCAGAAGACAGGGGATGCTTTAGTGGCTGCTGGCGTCAAGCTCGCGTCCGTGTATGGCGGGACTGAGTTCGGCCCGCTCACGTATATGATCCGCAGTCCTGTTGAACAACACCTATGGGACTGGGTACGGTTTGGACCGAATGTGAGTCTACGATTGGTTCCGCAGGGCGAAGGAACATACGAGGTCCAAATCTTGGTAAGAAAACTGTTATGGATAAACAGGTTTCTTTGTGACAATGTCTCTGTAGTCTTCCCCGAGACACCAGCTGTCTGTCGAGAACCTTCCAGATGTGAGAGGCTATGCGACCTCAGACGTGTTCGTTGAACACCCGACCATCAGGGGGTTGTATAAAATGTACGTTTTCCATGCCTTGTTTTCAACCGCAACACATGTATAATAACATGCTATGCCGTATAGTGTCGGAAGACTCGACGACGTCCTGATCCATTCTTCTGGGGAAAAGACAGTTCCCGCACCGATGGAAATCGTGATCTTGGCGAGTCCCTTCGTGTCGGGCGTCTGCATGTTCGGACGCGGTCGCAACCAGACGGGGGTACTCGTGGAACCCAGACCAGAATATGCGGTCGATGTCACGGATCCTGCCCAGGTTGCTGAATTCAGAAACAAGATCTGGTATGTATGCGCTCGTTCTAACTTGGTTTCTTCTCGCACTACGCGATATTGACAGTATTCGCTCCTCTCCAGGAAGGAAGTCGAAGAAGCCAACAAGGATGCACCTGCGTATAGCCGCATCTTCAAGGAGATGATTCTGGTCACGAGCAAGGACAAGCAGATGTTGCGCGCTGGAAAGGGGACAGTGACCAAGAAGGCAACGATGAAGCTGTATGAGTCGGAGATTGATGCTCTGTAAGCTTCGAGATCTTTGATTTCGGTCACTCGTCTCCGTCTTCACAATCTTGCCAACACACATAGATATCAAGCCCTAGAGGAAAGCTCCAGAGCCGGGATCGAGGTCCCGCTTCCCATGACATGGGCCCAGACGGAGGTCGAGAACTGGTTGATGGTACACGCGACGGCCGTCAACGCAGATAGACCTATTGAGGTCGATGTGGACGTATTTGAACAGGGATTCGACAGGTCTGTGTGTTTCCACCTCTAGGTTGCACGACACTCAGACCCATTCATCTACTGACATAGCTTATCTTCGACTTTCCTCAAGAACCGCATTATCGGTTCGCTTTCTGCATCGTCCCAAGAGGAAATTCGAGAGTTCGCGTCGCGGATCAGTCAAAATATCATCTTCTCTTATCCCACGCTCCGGCGCCTCGCCAGGCATTTGGTTCAACTTTTGGCCGGCAAGCACACTTCTGCTTCCAGCTCCCTAGATGCTAAAGCAGAGATCGAGGATATGATCGCTAAATATTCTGTTGGTCTGACAGAGGATAAAGACAAGGATAGCGAAGGCGCAAATGAACTCGATAGCCGTCACGAGACACCGCGCCGCGACCATGTGGTCCTATTGACCGGCTCGACGGGCGGATTAGGCTCATACATGCTCGCCTCACTCTTGACCCGTGTGGACGTGGCAACGGTGTATGCACTCAATCGCCCTTCCAAGACGGGTATCCAGGAGCGTCAGCGTGCCGCATTCCATGACCGCGGACTCGACCCCGCTCTGCTCGATTCATCAGAAAAGCTGAAATACGTCGAAGGCGACACGGCGCAACCAAACTTGTCGCTCGACGACCGTACGTACGCCGAGATCCGTGATTCGGTGACCATCATCATCCACAATGCATGGCGGCTCGATTTTAACCTTGCGCTGTCTTCGTTCGAGTCGAACGTCAGAGGAACGCGGCATTTGATCGACGTTGCGAGGGCATCGAGGCAGAGGAACAAGCCAAGGTTCCTGTTCACGTCATCCATCTCGTCGGCACAAGCCTGGGACAAGAGTATGGGCGTGTTCCCGGAAACAGTGCAACTGGATGCGGGGGTGGCGGTTGGCAATGGGTACGGGGCGAGCAAGTACGTTTCTGAGCGGGTGGGTCCAAGTCTCATGCTTGCAGTGACGATCTTAACTTTCACGCACAGATCCTGGCCAAGAGCGGGCTGCCAGCGACTTCGTTCAGGATCGGGCAGATCTCGGGTGGTGAGCCGCGGGGCGCGTGGTCGACGACGGATTGGGTTCCGATGATCGTCAAGTCGAGCGTGACGCTGGGTACGTTGCCCGAGGCTCGTGGGGTGAGTAGATGTAATGCCATCCATTTCCTCAGTTGATTGACGCATGGTCCCAAGGTCACCTCATGGCTCCCAATGCACGCCGTCTCGAACACAATATTAGACGTCGCATTTGCGAACGAACAACCTTCCATCGCCGTGAACTTGGTCCACCCGCAGCCGGTTTCGTGGGCGTTGCTCATGCGACCGGTGAGCGAGGCAATGTATCAAAAAGGGCTAACACCGTCGCCGCTTCCATTGGTTCCGTTTGCGGAGTGGGTCAAAAGTCTGGAGAAGTATGCGGTGGATGGGAACGAGGAGAATGTGCGCCGGGTGGTGAGTACTTGAGTCGCCCAAGTGGGATTGTCTTGACCATGCTGACTCGGACTTGTCTCAACGTAGCCTGCCGTCAAATTGCTTGATTTCATGCGGGCGGTGGCGCAGGGAGACGCCGCCGTACGACGGCAGCTCGAGAGTCCCAATCAGAGTCCGGAATCGGAGGCAGATTTGGAAGTGGCGGGCACGGCGAGGTTCGCGACGGACGTCGCTCGACGGGTCAGCGAGACGATGCGGCAACTCGAGCAGCTCTCGGGCGCGGATGCAGCAAGGTGGGTAGATTACTGGGAGGAGGTGGGGATGTTTGGGGATACTAAGGGAAAGGGAGAGCGTCAGGCTGTATAGCTCAACTTCCCTTGCAAGTTGATGCAATGAATAGGTACGCGTGACTTCGCGTCGATTGCTCGTGACAGCCTACCGGTATGCATGTACAGTGAATTGAATATTGAATATTTGTTTGGATATAGTACTTGCTGTAATAAGCTTTGAATCTTTTTCGATGTACTGGATGATCGAGGATAGAAAAACCAAAAGTTCATCGATCAATCGATCACCCGCTATTCTGCTGAGCGTTGGGCGTATGACTGGATATTCAACGTCAACTTTCTCCGGGTAGTCCCGAAGCTAAAGGGCTTCATGCCAACGCTTTCGGAAGTGGCCAAAGGCCCACTAGAAATACTAGCAACCTCCGGGGCCGGAATATGGTGCTTCACACCAACTTCACGCTTAGCGTGAACGGGACGAACTGTCATCAACATACAACACTTTAATATTTTAGATCTACACCGGTCAATGTGTAGTGTCTTAAGCTCTAGGGATACACAGGTATGACTTAGATCACGCCCGGAATCATCCAATATTTCACCCTCTGCGAATACTTGTCCCATTCCTCCCTGAAGCGCTCCCGCAGGAACGCGTCCTCATTTCGACAGCGTACGTACCAGAACAGCCCCATCGACACGGGCGCCATTCTCTGCGTGAAGATCAAGTACCAGCCAAGCATCGTCCCGGCCCAGCCAGAGCACTGCAAAAACGAGCCCGGGCCTGTGTTAACGAGCATTATACCCACCCCGCTGAACAGGGCGGCCAAGTAGCTTGGATGTCGCACGATTGCGTACGGGCCCGTCGTGACGAGGGTGTGGTTTTTACGCAAGGCCAGCTCGTATGTAAAGTGCCGCCCGAGGGTACGAAAGCACCATATACGACCCAGGCCGCCAATGATGGTGAGGACAAACCCGGCTGCTAAGTGGCGATCAACGCGCGAGCTCGGGAGCTGGTGGCCGGAGAGGACCAGTTGGGAGAGTACGTTGGAGGAGAGCTGGGAGGGGTAACAGGCCGCGAGCAAGACGGCCATCTCAGCGATGCAGGGAAGGATCGCAGTCACCTAACGTTGTAGTGGTGGGGATTAGCTTCTGATTTTCCAAGGTGGGGAAGTTCATACCCTAAACACGAGCGGGGCAATGGATGGCCACGTGCGCTCCAAAAAGAGCCCCTTTACATGCTCGGACTTGTCAGGAGGGGGATTAGGTCGGGTGAAAGATGCATTGAAAGACAAAACAGACGCGAAGAGAAGAAAGATCTTGGCGGTGAGCGACATAGGCAACTTACGACGAGGAGGACTGAGGTATGGATTTTACGGCAGAGTCCGGTTTCAGTCTTTCTATTTAACAAGAAACCGATTTGGTACTATTTTCTCATAATTCCGACAATCCACGATCGTCGATCAGGCCAAAAAAAGCTGTTAGTCACCCGTTTTTTTCCTCAAGCGTGAAATGCAGCAGCAGTTCTTTGATCTTGCGCCCGCGTCAACTTTGGCCGTTTCTTCACCCGCCACCATCTGAGGTAAGCCGCATGGAGGCTATGATCGAACCAGTCTTTGGCGGTGCTATTACAGTTGGAAGCAAGCGATGTTGCTGAAGCCTACAAGTTTCGCAGGCCGAGCAGAAATCGCGGGATTCAGTCATATCAGAATCTTGCCCCGTCGCCTGGGAACAAAGGGTACATGGTGCTTCCATGGCCGCTACGGATATCGGTGAGTAGGTCGTGTGGAGGCTGGTCAGCAATCGATGTCTCGCTTCAATAGGGATTTGAATGTCGCCGTAGTAATTGATTGGCCAGGCGGCCCAGGCGGCATTGCCAGAAGCTGCTACCAGAAGGGAGCCCCGAACCCGTTATGAATCGTCAACAAACTGATACAATACGGGCATGAAGAAATGTCAGAGAAAGTTTCAGCAGTAACTTGAATTCTATCTTGTGGAAAAGAATGGGTGAACGATTTAGGGTGACATTGCGCGTAATTGCGAGTTTGAAGAGATGAAAAAGACCAAGTCAGAAGCGCCAAACTCACAGCGACATGATTACAATGGACAAATGACTCTACTCAGCGAAACTTCCAGCTAGTGATGCACGTAGTTGCACTTGGGTCGAACTCAAAACATCGACGTAGCTCACGGGCTATTAGCAACATGTTATGTACATCAAGGTTTTCAGACACGGCCCGGGTAACGATCGCGTCGAGTAGCACAAGAATACATCGAAAACTCGGATATCAGTGTACATGAACGAACGAGGTATGGACAAGTTATAGCGAAAGAGCATAAAGTCAACGTAAAACCCAGGAGCCACATTCCGGTATTCAACCTCCAGAAGTATATATCTTATCGAGACAGGTACGCGTACAATGCGCATCGATTTTGCCTGCTCGCGATGATACCCTCACTGGGCAGCTGAATCGCGGGCTTCCGTTAGTTCCTTATGCGGATCCACAAAGACAATCGCAGTCCTACTCTTTTCCACGCAGAAGAACAGACTTTTTTCTAGCGGAGCTGCCGAGGCAGTGGGCTTGGAATGTTTTTGCAGAGCCAACCGTACCAGCGTCGCTGAGTTGTTGGATCTGGTCTTCTGCAAATACGTTTCGTGAAAGAAATCAAGGAACAGGATCAGATAACTAAAGACGACGCCGGCACCGATAATGCCCGCGGCGGGGGTACCGGTACAGTTACCAATGTGAGGGAGATAGCGAGGGAACCAATTGTATGCGGCGTACTGGTAGCCTGCGAACGATGACGTAGTTCGTCAACAGTAACAAGATGCAACTGGACACTGGTTAACACTCACTAGCAAAGGCCATTGCTGCCAGGATGACCACGAACTGACCGATCTGCAATGCTGTGAGGTATTTCTTCCACTGGACTATATGTTAGCGTGAACCACGATCCAACATAATCGGCGTACCCATATCTTGGCGCCTCCGGCGGAGGCGTAATAGTAATAATCTTCAAGTTGCTGATCAGAGTGGGGCATATCTCTAAAAAGGTCTCCAACGCACACATTAACACGTGAACACCGAGGTTGAGGAATGCTGCGACCCAGCACTGCAACGGGTGTAAGCTCTCACTCGAGGTACGCAACATTGAATACCTGATACGTACCGTCGTTGCTCGATGATTCAACTGTACAAACGCCAGAACGGCCGTGGCCGCATGATGATAAACATGTAAGAACACTTGGGGCCGATCGGTCAGAGTAATTCATTTAGTGGGATAAAAGCAAAACACGCACATAAAGGTTTCTTCTTCAGAACCAAGAAGACCGTATCGATGAACTCGTAGTACTTGAAGTAATAGTTCACCGTCAAGTAAAATTCCAGCCTCTGTAGTCATAGCGCATGAGTTAAACTAGTAGTCAAATGGTATCCAGATAGAGCGCTCACCTGTGTGTAAGCTTCACGGGCACATAGCGAGCCGTAGGTGCCTATCTCGGGCTTCAGCCAGTTAGAGAAGACTTCTTCACCGATGAGCGCCATGAGGATGAAGCTCCCAACACACAAAAACAGATTGTGTGCTCGGCACAGGGTAGTCAACTTCAAAGGCATTTTGTCCTTCATGGTGTTGCGAGTACCGAATACGACCACAAAATATGTTACAGTCATGCTGACGACTGCAGGCCATGTTGAGAACGGCGTCTTGCCTGGTATATAGGAAGTAAGGTGGGATGGAATGCGTTCCGCGGCCACAAAGGAAAGGATGAAGTCAGCCAAGTAAGGCATTGTGGATCAAGGGCTCAAGAGGGGGGGGCAGTTCACGCAGGCGGCAGCGTACTTGTACGTCCTTCATATCTATCGGCGGGCAACTAATTCGTCGTTTTGAGTAAACACTACTGTAATCGAGCGGAACGACCGAAGAGAATAAAGTCCGGCACTGCATGAGTAAGCGAGGTGGCGCAGGTGGCTTCTTTCCTTCTGCCACCTCGCTCGTTCGCTGCGAGTGCTCCCTCTCGGCCGCTTTCATTATTCGCCCCCGCACTCCACTCTCACTCTCAGGCCCAACGTAGCGATCGATATTCACGGATACTATTTGGGGAAAGGCTCGAGGAATGACATTAATGACGTCAGTCTATCAGTACTGAATATACTCATACCTAACCCTGAACGTCTGCAAAGCTTCCAGCCTAGAAGTTGATGGTGCTTGTCTAGCCATATGTGGTACAAATATTGTTCAAGTTTGCCTGTTGCGGCGCAAAGCGGCCAGAAGTTCTGCAAAAAACACCGACAACCGAGACCAACTTGGCCTGAGGTTGTCAAATGTTCATCATACTTCGGCTGAATTTCAAATCCGGGTCGACAGACAACTTATCGTTGAGTCATTCTATAGATTTTCTCCAGGTTTAGATAGATGTGACTCGCAGGCGGCTGAAGCAGGACTGACTGACCGCAATCGCTCTACCACGATTAATTTGCTTCCAGGTTCGATTGGCACTTGTAAATGGTGTCCTTGGAAACTCATCCCACCCGTCCTCTTTGTATTTTTTTTACCTCCATGAGCTCTACTAGCATATGTAGTGTTCGGCTCAGCGGATTTGCTCATTTCGGACGATCCGAAGTTGGGGCAGCAGAGACTCCGAGTCGGCTGAGTGGTTGTCTTTGGACAGCCGCAAGATCTCCACCAATCAAAAGGATTCGGGACACGTTACTTGTCAAAGTGAAACGTTCATTTCGGATCCGGCGGGCCAACTACTACTAGTACTACTTAGTACTAAACTCTGGTACCTTTCAGGATCGAGGTCAACGGGGATCTGACCACGCACGTCACTTCCGCATTCAGTGATGTAAGACTCACCTCTCAGACCTTTTCGGATCGGCGAGTGAAAACAAAAGGAAATTACGGGGTCCTTTGCGGTACTAGGTAAGCGCAGATTCATCGAACCACTTCTCAGCAAGCAGTTATAAACCACTAGTAGTACCCAACTCGCAGAATGGCAACTGGAGCAAACGCACCCTCCCGCCTCTCTCGTTTGTAACTCATCTCCGATGGCGGCTGAGGCGCATGAACCCGTATTTATAGGCAACCCAGATGATATACCTTCTGATGAAGTTCCAGAAAACTTCGTATCATACACTCTCAGGCATCAACCAGCACTTCCGCCGATCACTCGGGACAACTGGTACAGAAGACTACAACGGTTGCAAGCTTCCGTCCTGATCGTTCCACCAATACTTGGCCTCATCGGCGCTTGGTCTACACCCCTGCAGCTTAATACCTTCATCTGGGCTGTGGTTTACGGTCACGTAACCGGAATTGGTGCGTTGCTTCTTAGTGTGGGGAGTCAGTGGTAACTGAAGTTTTTTCAAGGAATAACCGCTGGATATCACCGGCTATGGACCCACCGCGCCTACAAGGCTACCAGGACATTAGAGGTTATTCTCGCTATTCTTGGTGCCGGTGTAGCCGAAGGCTCTGTTGCATGGTGGGCTCGGGCACACCGTGCCCATCATCGGTACACTGATACGGATCTCGATCCCTATGATGCCCGTAAGGGTCTACTTTACTCCCACGTTGGATGGATGCTCTTCAAGCCCAGGCAAAAGCCAGGCCCTGCCGATGTCAGTGACTTGCGGTCGAATCCAGTTATCAAATGGCAACACAAGTACTATCTCTTTCTCGCCCTTATCATGGGTATCGTCGTGCCCGCCATAGTGGCGGGGTACGTGTGGGGAGATTGGCAAGGTGGACTCGTGTGGTCGGGTTTGATTCGTCTCGTAGTCATACAGCATGTCAGTGTTCTTCCTCCTATATAACTCCTGAGAATGAATCTGATGAACCTAAAGTGTACATTTTGTGTCAATTCACTGAGCCATTGGCTCGGAGACAAACCTTACGACGACAAGTTCACACCCACCGATTACGGGCTTACTGCACTCATCACTATAGGAGAAGGCTACCACAACTTCCACCACCAATTTCCTATGGATTACCGCAATGGCTACAAGTGGTATCAGTACGATCCGACCAAATGGTTCCTATGGTCATGTGAAAAGCTTGGGCTCGCGACCCATCTCAAGGTGAGAAAAGATTCTTGTTTGCGGTGTGTCGGCCTTGATGTGTGCATTGTAGAGGGTCGCAGATAACGAAGTACAGAAAGGCGAGTTGACCGTCCAACTCAAGCGCCTTCGCCAGAAACAAGAAGCGCTATCCTGGCCTTCTGAGATGCCGGATTTGCCAGTCATTACCTGGGAAGACTGTATGATTTGTCTGGCCTTTTCCAAGCCGCTCCTGCTCATCTACTTTATAGATCAACGACAAGCAGAGTCCCGGGCATTGATCTGCATCGCGGGATATATCCATGATGTCAGCGAGTTCTTCGACAAGCATCCCGGCGGACCCCATCTGCTGAAGAAGAATGTGGGCAAAGATGCCACTCCTGCGTTCTTTGGTGGTATTTACGATCATAGCAGCGGAGCGCATAATGTACGCTTTTCTTCTTGTCTATTATCGCCGGGCGTTGTTCTGATCTTGACCGTTGCACGTGCGCAGCTGCTTTCCATGAAGAGAGTCGCGATCTTGTTCGGGGGCGCGCCGCATGGATCAGAGGAGCAGGTGGTTCCGCCCAGTCAGCGTTTACGCATCGCTTGCTATAACGAGCTATCGACTTAGATGCGGAGCCGATTTTCTTGCATCAATTAGCACATTTCAGTATTTCGTTCTTTCGTCGGTTGCGGCTATGTTTGTGTCTATATGTACCAATGTACACCAAGTCTCGTACTCCAGTTATCGATATATCGCTGTTCGCATCCGTAATCTGAGAAGTTTGTGCCAACCCCCGTGAGTGGTGCCGATGATCATACGTACACAGACGCATAGCTTGCACGTTATCTCGATTTTCCCTGATATTTGTTCTCATTCATACGTGTCCCAAATACAGTCTGCTGCATGCATGTATGTAACAGATCGTGTATCACCTCATCTACAGAAGTATTTTGCGATAGAAGCTGAGATTTGAAATGTAGCATGTCGAGAACACGCTGCTACCCACGTCATTAAATAGTACTGCTCGTCACTCATCATTCCAGTCAAGCTGCTCCGCCCCCAAGCTGCGCTACCGACTCGGACTCGCAGAGCAGAAATTGTTCCTGAACGAGACGCTGGGCTTCCGCTGATCTGGGCTTGATCGAACACTTGAACGGCGCTTGATGACTGTGGTGCAAAGGGGAGAGGCAGTGTTCAGCAGATAAAGCACGACCACAACAAACGAAATTTGTTTACGAACACGATCGTCTCTCCTACTATCTCATGCTCGGGGGTGATTTCTGCCCCGTCTTCGACGTACTTTGAGATGTCGAACACGGCGAGCGCTTGGGCGCACATGAGCCAGACAGTCGAGCTTCCCAGAAAATAGCCTGAAGGGAACGACTGGTCAGATTCGCGTCCAACTTGGAAACAGAAACAAGGCTAGATCAAATTTCAATTACCTGGGCATTTTCTTCGCGCAGAAATTACGGATCTCAATGTCAACTTTCCTACTATGACGTTCAGGTAAACTCTCACCGCCGTCCGAAGCCAAAGCATGCGTTCCCAGGATGTGGTTCCGGGCTCTCCCCCAAGAATCGCTCGGGTTTGAATTCTAACGGATCCTTAAACGTCCTTTCATCACGGAGTATGGCCCTAACAGAATCAATAACCTGGGAAAGCGGGAGGATTCGTGGATGCCATTTACTCACCAGATGTTCGCCACGACGTACGAACCTGCAGGGATCAAATACCCGTCGTACGTTTCATCGACTCTTGTACATCGAGGTGCTATAAAAGTTCATATTAGAACGAGACGAGGTCAAACATTTGAAGGGACTGACTTATGGGGCCAGGCGTATGCCAACGCAACAGCTCCGTAAACAGCGCTTCCATGTACGGCAGAGAAGCCCGGTCGGAAAACGTGGGCAGTCTGTTCGTACCCACTACTGCGTCCAGTTCTTGTTGTGCTCTCTTCATGACGCGGGGGTAGAGCGTCATGGCGAGATAGAATGCATAGGCAACAGAATTGGCCTGCGGGAAGGCATATAAGAATGAACATGAACGTGAGATTTGGGACCCTCACCGTATCCGCACCCCCTGTCATTCAATTATTTAATAATGGTATCGCAATAGTTGATTCTAGTAAATCGACGAGGTCGTACCTTGATACATCGTCGCTGTGGCCCACTTAACGCTGTCCTCTAGCTCATCTGTAAGGTCAGGAGTACTCAAAAAACGAGACGATAATGAGGGCAATGCAATATCAGCAGCCTAGACAAATCTAACTTAGCTTGCATCAACATGACGGACGAAATAATTCACCAACTGAGACTTGACATAATTGTGAGGAATTTCCACGAGGTCCCGTAGAACGAGTGCATATTTCTTTG
>JBBPOK010000490.1:0-22469 GCA_038091415.1 Leccinum variicolor
TTTACTGGTCGTCATATTGACGACCGTAGTGTATGGGGTGGAGACGATTAGCTTTTTGTCGAGGTATTGGCTCTTACCTGCCAGTTTTTTCGGGGTCCTGGTAGGGGTGCCACTTAGTAGCGGACAAAGAAGCTTTTTGTCTATTATACTTGATTAGACATATTGTAATTATAAAGCTATATCATATTTGATATCTGATAAAAAGTATTACACAAGAGGCATTGCCAGATGCTACACATTAGAATATGCTAGTAACAGGATTTAATTAATACAAATTTTCTTCATCTACAAATAGCATGGGACAGTGTTGCATATTTTTTCCTGGTGAATAGCTATGTTATATTGTGGCATGGTAGTATTATATAAACTATTACACCATCTAATAGGCTAAACAAATCAGGTTCTGAAACTATCACACTATGTGATAGTGTTAGCTGTTAACCAGGAATACTTATGTAAGGCTATCCCATGCTGTTTGTAGATGAGGAAAAATTATACTAATTGGACACTATTAATAACATGTTCTATCTTGAATATATTTGGCAATATTATTATGGTAGTTTGCCTAAGTAAACCAGAAAGAAACAATGATGTAACTGTCTAAGTTGTGAGCCAAGCAATCTTCATGCTGTCTTTGAAAAGCTTTGCCAACTTGAGAACAACCTGGCTTGCCTTTTCATACTTGAGTTCCTCACCAAATCTAACCATAGTAGGTGATGAAACGAAGGAAATGTTGTGATTATCATGTAATGGCTTGATCAAGGGATTATGAACACCAGATTTGCCAGGGTTTGGAAGCTGAAAGTCAAATATTATGATAGTTTGCTCAAAAGGCACTAAGCATCAGAGTGTGTGTTTTGGTTGATGATAAACAACAATCCAGTTCATATTCTAAATATGTATATAGCATATGTTCACACAGCCTATTGGGAATAGATACCTTTGATTGGCTGTTATACCAGAACATATTCAAAAATAGATCATCAATTAACTTTATCAAATATTTATATTTATTTATAATGTAAAAATGGAATGGTAACATTTTTGGCAAGCTTATATAAGGCATGTACATAACACATTAAATTTATAAATAAAATATGTTATTATTTTATATTGCTTTATCTTATCTTAAATATTCAATATGTATGCTAAACAAACAATAGATACAAGTTTGTTTAGTCAGCATATTTATATATACCCCAGGTGTAAGCAATTCCTGGAATCTTGCTGACAATGACAAAAGCAATGACACAAAGCCATTTAGGAGGACACACTAGAGAAAGCCTCAAGTAAATTTCATCCATTGGGATTGCTAGGGCATGAATCCATTGATTGGTGGTGTCTTCTTGCAAGTAATACTATAGTACTATAGTACAGGTTGACCAGATCCATTGTTGATGACAATGTCAACTTGAAATGACAAAGTGTGAATATGTGTTCATCCATTAATATATGTGAATTCTGCTTTCTGATACTTAGCAATGGGGACAGAATAGTGTAATCTTCCTCCTCCTCATGTGTTCTTTCTGCAATAGCTGCCTCTCTTCTAGTAGTGGGTAAAATTAGGATTCTGCATGGGTATGAGATACACTTGTGCCAGTGGGTCTAGACTAGGGGTACATGAGGGGTATGGGTAGGAGTCCAACTCTCAAAACTCTCAATACCCTGGGATATATCCATGGATATCAACTCAGGGGTAATAAATAGTGTGTATTCAAATATTTTGAATCTTAGAAGTACAAGTATGCATTTACTAGTTGGTAAATCATTCTAATGCTGAGGGTTTCCATGGGTATACCCCAGAGGTATTGTGTTGGAAAAACCGAAAATGTATTGCAGTGTCACACTTTTGTCACACTTTTACCATATTAGTATTAAATTGTTATTCTAATGTATTCTAATGGCATTGAAATAGTTGTGTTTGTATTTCAATGGTCAAAATTGCCCCAAGACATTGTGACAAAGGTGTGACCTGGTCATGATCATGTCACAATGTCTTAGGGCAATTTTGATCATTAAAATTAAATTAAAATACAAATGTAACCCTTTCAATAGGTTGTAATGGCAGGCATCACAATGAAACTTGAATACTATTATGGTAGAAGTGTGACAAAATGTGACATTACAATAATGTTTTTGGTTTTTCCAACATGGTGAGGGGTATAGTACCCATACCCATGACCGTGGGTACATACCCTCCTGGGATATGGTAGGGGTATAGGCTCCGGTACCCCAGGATTTACCCACACAGAACCCTAGGTAAAATGCTCACTCCGAGTCCATCTCAGCATACCAGGATCCACTCAAGGAGTCATCAAGAGATAATAAACAAGATTTCCATTCCCATCAACACCTCTGATCAGGAAGTTCACACATCTCTTGCTTGTACTTATAAGTTATAACTGCTTATTTCACACTTGGTTTGCGATTTTGTGACCCGAGGCAGTATTGGCACGGCATACCCGCCCGGTCCCATTATGACTCATACCCGTGGGCCGTGGCAATGGAATCATGGTGGTGTTGTGGTCGTCTCGTTGCTGCCGTTGACGATCCGAGTCCAAGTCCGAGTCCGAGTCCGAGTCATTGCGTCATTGTCGTGCTCGTGCTCGTCTCGCCTTCACGTTGTCGTTGTCGTTGTCACCATCCTCGTCTTCTCGATAAAGACATCCTTCGAGTCATCCAAGACAACTTCATCAAACTGCTGGCCAACAACCGTAATCACGCTCTCATCTCAGGTTTCGGGAATCGGCTGGCTCTTCAACTTGGGAAGCAGTTTGCCATCGACTCAGTCAGGAACCATAGCCGAGATGGCCTCAGCTTCGACGGCCTTGTCCTGGTCGGAGGGGTACTCGAGCTGCTTCCGAAGGTCCTGAACAACGAAGCTAGGCCACTTGGGCTCACCTTGGCATGATCACCAAACTTGGTGGTGTCGATCCAGACAATGTACGGGCTTGAGCACATCCATGTTGACAAAGAGGTAGGCCAATATGGGCTTTCCGCTAACAGCATAGAGAGTGTAACTGCGTCGTCATCGTGTTGTGGTAGGAGGGTGACGAGGATGACGATGACGACGAGATGCGGGCTCACCGTTGTCGACATTGTGTGATGTATCACCGACGCGACGATGCGTCGGAGCGCCGGGTTGTTGCATGGGCGAAGGAGGAGGATGAACATGGTGAGGATGACGTGGAAGCGGGCTCACCGTTGTCTTGCTGCGTCGAGGTGCGTGCTTGAAAGAAATAGACTTGGAAAATTTCGTCAGCGGCGTGGCTAATCACTCGGGTGTTACTAAAATCGTGCAAGACTCTTTGACCATGATTGCAGTAAGTGTTCTGGTCTTTGGGGACCATTCTCTGACTGACATTTTCAGGTATGTAATGTGTGAATTTCCTGATGGCATGTACGACACGAAAAACTTTAACTAACCACGATGAACGCCACGGAAGCCACAGGTCCGAGGGTAAACCCGCCCGACACGGTCTCTACAACACCGCTCAAGAAAGCCGTCCGAGTTCCTCCCTCCATAGTCAGACCCAGCGCCTCCCAGGTGACGGTCTGGTTCACGTAGTACGTGTTGGCCGCCAGCACGAGTGTCTCCGAGCTGGATGACGCCCACGTCGCGGCGGACACACCTTCAACGACATACGCCGTGCGCACAGACGCGGGGTCGAACAGGTACGTCGTGATCTGTGGCAGGCTGAGTGCCAGCGAGGATGCCGAGGCCTTGATGTCTGTCGTCGTCGGGTCGTTCCACGGGACGATACCCAATGCACCCTGGTTGATACCCATAATGCTCTGCACGACCCACTCTTCGCCCGTCGGCGTTGTCATCCAATATCTGATACGCAGGGGTCAGCATACTCAACAGAAACCGGATTGATCCGCAACCAATAGTGCGGTCGATGTGCTACTCACTCTGATCCGCCAAACGCTTGCGGAACGGTCCACACAGCCTTGTTCAGCTCCCACCCCATCACTTCTAGCCTATTTTTGAAGCTCGCCACACGGTCGCTGATGTCAAGATACGTCCCGATGCCGCTATTCGCGGGAACATTTTCGCTACCGTAGTAGGTCCTGTTTGGCGGGACGGCTGACGTGTCTCCTGCGGGAATGCTCACGCAGTTGTCGCAACCACAGTCGCCATAGTCGGGCGTACACGTCGTGCCCCACTCGTTCGACCAAGTGACGTTGTTCCCGACCATGTAGACGTCTTGCATGACCACGTCCGCGCCTGCCGTGTACGAAGACCAGTAGTAGTCCTGGCAGTTCAGGACCAGGCTGACGGGATGATACCCATCCAGGTTGTATATGAGATCATACGCGATCGTAGTCGCGTTCAGCGGGTCTGATGTGCCGTCCGGTTCGTCCCCGGTGTACCAGAGGAGTAGGTTCGGCCGATTTTTGAGCATGTTGACTTGTTCGGTGACGGAAGTCAAGTTCATGTACGTGAAGCGCATGTCGTACATCAGATACAGCCCGACTTCTTGCATCCTGTCGATGACCAGATTCAGCGCTGTCAAGTTGTCAAACGTTGGCACCGGATGAATCTAATTCGAATCCTCGCGTCAGCAGCGAGACACGGGCAAAAACGGGGCGTACGATAGTAAACCTGCACAGAAGGCGTGAGTAATGCGGACATCAGACAGACGGAAGAAACCCACCCTTGTTCCTTCAGATCGTCGATGACAGAAAGGTTCGATGCCAAATATCCATCAAACGTGGTGTAAAACCCGATTGGAAACACAGGCTCGTAGGTCCCTCCAAGTCCCGTAGCAGGCTTAGCCAGCAACGCACCCGTTCGTAGATCCATTTTCGTCACTGAGCTGTTCGTGGGGTTGGGTAGTACGGATAGTGCGGCCGTCGCTGAGAATGTCTGCGACGAGGATGCGTACTTGGCCTCGCAGGAGACGTTGTACGGAGCCATTTGTGGCATGATGCTTTCTAGGCTGAACGACAGCTCGTACGCGGATGCGTTCAACGGCACTGTCCCGGTCGCAAGAGTCCGTCCGTCTAAGCTCACTGTTACGTCGAGCAAGGTATCATTGTTTGCGAGCTGTATGGGCTGAGCGTTGGCAATTTCGTAGTACACGACGGGTGCGTCAATGATGATGGATGCGGGAGACGAGACGTCTTCTTCGAGGTAAGGCCGGATGGCGGGTGCACACCGGAGAGCGAGGAGAGATTGCGAAGAAGGCGATGGCAAAGGGAAATTGCCTCCCGGCGCAGATGGACTCTCTGACGACATGTAGTGCTTTCCGCACCTAAACGGAGTCGATGTATCGTCAACTGCATGGACAGGCAAACGACGAACAACAGCTTACCATGTTTGCGCGAGGGCTGCACCGAGGAGGTGTGAGCCGAGAAAGCTAGCGAGAGCGAGTCGACGCATGGGAAGGACGAGCAGGTCACAACCACAACTAGTACGAGGTCGGGTTTAAGACAACGACGACTGTGGGTAGGATAGATCCAGAAATAAATAAAGAACTTCAAGGAGCCATGAGGTACCACCCGAGCCAGAGAATTAATTCTGACTGCCTCCATTTAGAATAGTACCAGAAAAGTGTCGTAAGAACGCTGTTGTGAGAGCCCTGATTGGAGGAGAGGCCGTCAAATGGTGAGGCTTGTGAAATCTTCACTTACAGGCTTTACTTTCAAGGTAGGGCCATTTCATTCGACATGCGTCCGGAGACTTGACTATTCCAGCTTCAAGAGTAAAGTACTAACTTGAATGATAATTAATATTATATTTACTACTAAAAACTCCACGCAAATTTGGATTATTCAAACTCAGAACTCGCTGACGTAACAGAAAGTTAGTACACGTGACTCACGCTTTGTACGCGCTGATTCGCGTTCATCAACTTGTCTTCGCCGATGCCGTCGTCGTCGGGTCGGAATGACCAACTCAAATCCGTCAACGCCAAGAAACGCAAATCCACCGACGCCGACGACGCCGACGACAGCGACCACAAATCCACTCCCGCTCGCCCGCCTAAACAACCCAAGATCAGTGCCTTCTTCACGCCGCGCGTCTCCCTCAGCACCACCTGTGGCACCGACAAGACTACGTCGGTCGCTCAGCTCAGCGAGGAGCAGTGTAACGTGCTTCAGCTTGTCGTGGAGCAAGGCAAGAACGTATTCTTCACTGGCTCTGCAGGTGCGCGCTCGTTCGTCGCATCTTTGACGTCGCGCTGACCATTAGCATACAGGCACTGGGAAGTCGCTATTACTGAGGGCCATTATATCCGCGTTGAGACGCAAATACGCCAATAAACCGGAATATGTTGCTGTGACGGCGAGCACTGGCATGGCAGCCTCTAACATCGGAGGCAAGTGTCATGACCTCCCTCTCTCGTTGTTCTCAACGTCATTCAATCTACAGGGATGACGGTTCATTCCTGGGGTGCAGTGACGCCATCGAACAACGACATCGACTCCCAGATAAAGTGCATACGAACGTGCAAACCTGCACTTCAACGATGGAAGAACGTCAAGGTCATGATTATCGACGAAGGTAAGCCATATATGCTTCGCTAGCTTCCCTGACGTCAAGCATCTTGTTTCAGTATCAATGCTTGATGGACATTTGTTTAACACGCTCGCCACATTGGCGGACCGCATTCGAAAGAAGACAAACACGCCCTTTGGAGGCATTCAGGTACGTTAGGCATGCCTTTCAAAGGCGCAAGCACAACTCATGACCAAAAGCTTGTCATTACTGGTGATTTTTTCCAACTCCCTCCCATTTCCAAGGGAGACGTTTTCTTTGCCTTTGATAGCGACGCTTGGAAGTCGTGCATAGAGCATACAATCACGTTGAATAAAGTATTTCGTCAAAAAGACAACAGTAAGGATAATCTCTGCACTTGGCCCATATCCCGGTTGAACAACTCGCTCAGACTTTGTAGCGTTACTAAACGAGATGCGTTATGGGACAATTTCTGCAAATTCATGTACGATATTCAAGTCTCTTTCACGACCACTCCTTCCTCCGCCACCCCCGATGCCAGATATCTTGCCCACAGAGTTATTCCCTATGAGGCATGAGGTGTCGAACGCAAACTCCACCCGCCTCAAGGCCTTACCATACCCTCTTCATACCTTTCACTCGCACGACACATTTCCCAATGCCCCAACCAAGAGATCAACAACAAAATCCACTTCATCCGTTTCGGCGAAACCAGCGGCTAGTTCGAGTCATGCACCGCACAAACCTATGAGCGCGCCCTCGGGTGGCGACAAACGTGACGGTTTCTTCTCTGGTGTCCTCGCGGAAAAGACGCTGGAACTGAAGAAAGGCGCGCAAGTGATGCTCATCAAGAATGTCGACGAGATGCTCGTGAACGGATGCGTGGGGAAAGTGGTTGGGTTCTTTAAGTATCGTGAGGTCATGGGTGCGAGTCACGGAGGCGAGAACGACAACAAGCGAACTGGAGCTGTGAAATCGACCGGATTCGTTCGCAGCGTCAGGCTTGGTGTGGACGGCGGATTGGTCGTCGTCACAGATACAACTGCGGAGAAGGAGAATATTAAGAACGGGGAATCGACGACAGCCAAGGGTAAACTTCCTTTGTCCCACAAGGAGGAGGAGGCGTTTCCGGTCGTAGAGTTTCCGACGCCCGAGGGGGGCAAGGAGACAGTGTTGGTCATGAGGGAGGAGTTCAAGGTGGAGGATTCCGAAGGCAAAATGCTTGCGCGACGGATGCAGGTAGGCTCTCGCTTTGATCGGGCCTCTGTTCCAGACTGCTTATACCTGCTTGTTGCAGATACCGCTGATCCTCGCATGGGCCATGTCGATCCATAAAAGCCAGGGTCAGACCATACAGAGGGTCAAGGTTGACCTGGGGAAAGTGTTTGAGAAAGGTAGGACTCCAGCGGGGAGTAATTTGTGTGTACGTCCTGATGCTGACCGGGCGTAGGTCAGAGTTATGTCGCTCTTTCTCGGGCTGCGTCAATGGACGGATTGCAAGTGCTGCGGTTTGATCCAAAGAAAGTGTGTCAGATTCCCCCACAGATAGATATATGACTGATAACGTGTTAGGTCATGGCACACCCCAAGGTCATCGAGTGGAACAAGTCGCTTGCATCCGGGACAGAAAATTGAACGTCCCCTGGATACTCTCATAAATTGGTCAGGTCGTACTGGTTTTTATTGTTATGTATACCGCCCCCGTGGGGCCATCGATGGAGACAGATCATTTTTCGTTCGTTGACGGCCGGCCGGACAGTACGGGTGAATTGGTGGAATGACAAGAGACAAGAGACAAGAGGCTTAATATGCCCTTTCCAAGGACTTCAGGTCGCTTGGGCTACATGCTTGCAAAACAAATACCACAGGAACATTGACGCCCACTCAGTTACATGATCGCCTGACGACTGGCTGCGTCGACACACGATCGAGCGGCATTGGGTAAATGTGTATAGATAGTAAATATACATTGTTTCTGTTTCGACGACGACGACGACGATGGAGCTCTCAGTTTACAACAACGGCCTTGAGGTAGTCCACCCTGAATGGGTTGGCGTCGGTGAGTTCGCTCCTGTTATGGGGCGTCCACTTGGGTTCGTCCTGGGGCGGGGGTAAGCGGAACGGATTACAGATTGCGAGACGTGAGCGGCGTTGTAAGGATGAAGATGCTTACCTTGAACAGCCTCATCGCCTTGATTACGTTCTTCTCGTCGAGCGTGAAGCGGTGGTAGATGCCAGCTGGGAGGACCATGAGGTCTCCGGCCTCGATCGCGCAGCGGATCCACTTGTCGGTGGGGTGCTCTGTTGGTGGGTAATGCCGATAATGTACGTGAGTGGGAAATAATGGGGATCACCGAGGAGGCTCACCGCGAACATCGAAGAAGCCACTGCCGTCGAGGATATACCTGATCTCCTCGTCCTCGTGCATATGCCTGCAGATTGAAGTGAGATCTTGTCAGCATACATGATCTATGCCCCAGCGGCGGAGGGGGGGAAACGTACTCCTCAAAGAAGCTCTTGAGCTTGGTCTCGTAGAGATCACCGAGACCCTCCCTGGTGATGTTGATGACGTCCCTGTTCTTGTAGTCGCGCTCTTTAGCGAGGGCGTCGATCTCGGCGTAGTCGTCGTTTTCGGGGACGGCGATCTTCCAGTGGAGGACGCCGATGGTGGCGAGGGTGGCGTTGTCGACGGGGATGCCCGAGTCGTGGGGGAGGCGCTGGTCGCCGGGGATGTTGTCGAAGTAGTAGGCACGCATGGTGACTGGTTTGATATCGGACCCGAACTGCTACTGATTATTATATGCTGCGCAGACTCTTGGGAAAGTCGGGAGGACGCCTGTCGCAAGGGCACGACACTGACAAGACACCCGTCGGTTACACTTCAAGTGCCCCGTAAACGTCACGATTATCTGCTCAATTATGGCGATCAAAAAGGAAGCTTATCAACGCATCAACTCATCACCGAACGCTGATTGGCGTCGAATGGTCACACTTTCATGTGACATGCTTATGAAATTTATTTGGTACTGTCGATGTAACACTCTTTTGTTTTTCTTCTCAACTGTCACTGATCACGAGCATTCGGGTCGAGGCTGTCACGGATTCTATGGAGGTAGACTATTGACACTTTCCGCCGTGATTGTAATTTCATTCAGTCGTCTAACTTTACACGAAAGAGGTCGTTAAATTGACTAGCCAAAGAATGATCCTGAACATCAGGAGTCAGAGATTGGCATCTGGCGCCGCTATTACGATAATATTGAGCTAACAGCCGCAGTCATACGTCAGTGAGTTCGTCAGTACATATGCGAAACGAACGATAGGCTGAACCGACAAGATCTGAGGCTGCCGACGCTGCATGGCACCCCCGCGTACGGTTCGAACATCGTCCTATAGTCCACCGCCTCTGATTCCAGTATACACTGTTACTCGAAGGATGGATGGACTGATTCTGTGGGTGGATATTTGGACACTATCCGGCGACCAAAATGTTTGGAGAATTACTTGGGCATCGGAACGCACCAAGACCTTCCATATGGTCGTCAAGCACTGAAACGTCACCTTATCACCCCGCAAATTCGCCCCTCCCCAAAGACCCCTTTTAGGCACCATCAGCCCGTTCTCCACCGCTGTCCCCGGAATCACCCTTACCTCGCCCCTTACCCCGACAGCATGATAGCACTCATGTGGATACGCAAACACACAGTTTCTCCCGAACGTGTTCGTCCTCTTCATGTTCGAGCACCGGGTGTGACGTTGCGTTCCCACTCGATTCACACGACCTTGAGCACGATCATGAATCCAGAGGAACGGGGGAGAAGTTGACTTAGAAGGGAAGGCTTCGCACATCTAGGTCCTGAGTGTGCTCATGACAGGGTGGAAGTGATATCACACGCTACCAGCTCCCCATACATAGACTGGTGACGTCACCAGCCCTAGCTTCACCAATTTCCGTGTCAGGATGCCTAAATGAGGTGATCAATCTACCCAGCCCCATGGGGGCGCTGCGAGACAGCCTCTCCCAAAAAACTTACTATTAAAGCTTTACTTGCGGAACAGTCTTCAACCAAGTTCCGTTTTGTGCCGCCTTCTTGGTCCCTGCTCGGATGATGATGATACCGCCATCATTCAATCATCATCAGTTTGACCTAAATCCATCATTGTATTTGTTCCTATCCCTGCCGTGGATGTTGGCTTTTCATTATTAAAGTCTGTAGGTGGACGTTTCATCGCCAGTCCTTTCCACTCTACAATGCGATTCATTACAATAATCATTTTTGCAGTCGCCAGCAGACTGGTTGCTCTGGCCACTGCGAAACCTGTACCGAACTGGAAGGCGGATGGCATAGCCATACCGCTCACCAGACACGCTTCCTCTAACAAAAATATTGATCTCCGAGATGCAATTAGCTCTCATGGTATATCGGTCGAGGAGTAAGTGGAATGAACCATCACATCTGGACTGCTCAGGCTGTTTATTTTATTTTAGGAGGATCCTTAGTGGCCTAGACAACTACGAGATTAACACGGGGACGATGCATCCTTTTGCTGTAAAACGGAGCGAGTCGGGACAGCGTGGCGTTAGCGTCCCGCTCACAACTTATCAAGATATGATGTGGAGTGGCGAGATTTCGATTGGCACTCCTCCCGAGACCTTGAAAGGTAAATTATCCTTGTATCTTTTCTGATATATGTTTACCCTGATCTACGCCACAGTCCACATCGATACTGGTGCAGTGTAGGTACTTTCTTTTAGTCCATACTGCTGTTTTTGTTCAAGTCATTGGCAACACAGAAATATGTGGGTGCTAGAGACTGGCTGTAGTGGAATTTTTACAGGTCGCAAGCTCTGGGATCCCAATTCATCCGAATCTGCTAAGAAACAGCAGCCATTTCAGTTCAAATATTCTGATGGATCCACCGTCACAGGTGATCGGTATACTGATAATGTAACCATCGCTGGATTCACTGTATGTTTTATATCGCTTATGAACATGACCAATGATTCTGACGCCAAGCTAGGCAGACACTCACACCTTTGGTTCTGTATCATCGTACAGCTCCCGGTTACCGAACAATGGATACGCGGACGGTTTATTGGGATTGGCCTTCCCTTCCGTCTCGAAATTTCCCAATACTGATCCGCTGCTTGTATCGCTTGTCAAACAAAAGAAGCTAATCAATCCCATATTCTCATTGAAACTCTCTTCTTCTGGGGCCGAGATGTACCTCGGTGGAGCAAACCGTATGCTGTACGATGGTGATATTGCTTATACACGCGTAACAAATCCTGTGAGTTCAAATGCCAGTGGATGGGAGTGGATGTTGCTGACAATTGGACTTCACCTAGGGATTCTGGCAGGTGTCCATGGATGATGTTCGTGTTAATGGTAATAAGTTCATCGAGAATATACCTGTTATTCTTGACACCGGTGCAAACTACATCTTCGGAGATTGGGAACAGGTTTCAGCTTTGTACGGACGCGTTGGCGGTATGGTTGATGAGGAAAATGGCTATGGAATCTATCACCGTGAGTTCTGCTGCATGCGTTCGGTACCTTGTTTTCATCGACATCCTGTAGTACGATGCGACTCTTTCCCAACAGTGAGCTTTACATTCGGTGGCACGACGTTCGAGATCCCTCCCGAAGCTCTCAAACTTCGACAAGTTTGGAAAGGTTCTCTCTATTGTTTCAGTGCCATTATTGGCCAGCGCTCGCCTAGACGTGAGATTTCTTGTGGCGCTAGATGGACTTGTTCTGATTATATGGCCTAGCATTCTGGAGCATTGGGATCCCTTTCCTGCAGAGCGTATACAGTGTGTTCGATTACGGTTCTTCACAGGTCGGGTTTGCGAAGCTTGCTTGAGTCATCCCGGGTGCTCCAGACACACTCTGTATGTTTATGCATTGAATCCATTTAATAGGAGAGTTCATGGTAGGGAGTTGACGCCCTTCCAAGGCTCATACTTTGAAAGCGTTTTCCCCTTTTCTCTCGATCTCGCTACAAGCATAAATTTGCCCTCCTCCGACACAGCGCTTGGTGTGTTCAGCAAAATGGATGAGTCGATGGATCCATGTTTTTGGGCAGATGAGTCTGACAGATGAGTTCAGAATCGGGACGCAAATGAATATTGAACGTTAGAACTTTGGATTTCAACGCGATGGGAATCGCAGTGGACGCAGGGCTGGAGTGCGATATCCCCGAGGTTCCGTAGTCGGCGGGGTGCGGCTGCGTGGACCAACTGCAACTAGGCAAGTAATATTTCTTGTGTAGGCCACCATAAATGGCTAAAAAGTGTGGGGCAACACTCTACCCCGTGTACACTGCTAAATATTAGTATCGTGATATTCTCCACCGGTCTCTCCCGATGATCTGGCTTTCCCGGACCCGGGCTAAACAGATAATTGTAGTCCATCGACCGCTGCGGGTCATATTGTTTGAGCTAACAGCCGCAGTCATACGTCAGTGAGCTCCATAAACCATACCATACAAACTTGTCGGGAACCACCGGCTAGCTAGGACAGGACATTAGATATATGTGAAACAATGTGAAACGAACGTATCGATAGGCTGAACCCGACAAGGTGTCACGATCTAAGGGCGCATCTGTCATCTATCCATGTCGAGTGTGTAAGCACAGATGATACGGTCTCAGCCTTCCCTGCCAGCCCATCAGCTTGGAGAGCGCATGATCGGGCTCCGTTGTCCTGATAAGATGGACAGGGTCTGCATCATATCAGATACACAAGGGCATGATTGTAAACAACTCACGCGCGCACAGTCCCATCTGCACGTTCAGCTTGAATAGACTGCAATCAATGCAGACTCTCTGTCACCGACAGGTTTTGTCATAGATATCGATCTTTTGACCGGTACGGACACGCAATGCTAGCGGGTTCACTACCCAAAGGTATTATACCATGTTGGCAATCCAGCACGGTCAATAAGGCCCGCAAACATGACGAACGATGATGCGCATGACAACACGCTTTCAGTGAATCAGAGACCTCAGACAAGCTGGATCTTGAAAAAGAAGACGGAGTGGGTGATGGAAGGTCCATGTCCACCAGGATGCTAGTACTAGTGTCCTATGGAATGACCGTCAAGGAGTCGCAGAATGCATTTGAACTTGTGAAGAAGAACTCAAGAAGGGAGTGAGACAGGCGGTGCCAGCAAGCCACTGACTGGTAATCACCTCAACCCGGCGTAGGTGGACCTATATGCTGCCACGCACAGACTCGGAATCATCTCGACGTAGTATTACTCCGAATCACCGTGACTGGCAGATGCGTGGCATCCACTGTCAATTCTCCTCTTTGAAATCTTCCTCAGACTCGTTGCCACAGAACAACTGTCTCCGCCTAACACTTCCTGAATCAAAATTTGGACCTATTCAACCACCGCCAGTGGAAGGAAAGCGATCCTCCATTACCACGACGCCTGCACCCGCCCAATTTCACCATTCACCATTCACCATTCACCACCCTCACCCTCACCTCACCTCACCCCTCTTTCCACAGTTCTCGATACGTCCCGTCCCACCCCACACAACAACAACGGCGAACAACACACCAGCATCGCGATCGATGGCGCGCCCGGCCGATTCATCTTCTTGAGCTCGTACGGCACCGGCGCTAGCCATCGCTTTTCTTCCGGACCTAGGTCCGCGCCGTTGCCGTCCGCCTGCATCAGCTGGATCATCCGTCCGACTGAGTTACATACTTCGGCTATGCATGAAGAGAAAAAAGGTCACGAGATGCAACACGATGCGAAATACAACGCACACTTTTCCGGTCCTCCGCCGTTGTCGCCATAGTCGAGGTCCGCCAATCCTTCGTAGTAGTCGTGACTCATGTTCCAGAACCTGTCCTCCAACCGGACCATGTCGCGCACGGACTCTGTTACGCAGACCGTCAGTGAGGAAACGTGGATGCGTACAACACGAACGAGGGAAGAACGACGACGTACTTCCCATGGATAGCTGTCTCAACATCATACTAGCAGCGAGGATTACACCGGCGTGTCGATCCCTGAGCAAATCCAAGACCCCCTGAACTACTAGTGCGCATAAATTCTCTGTGCGGACGAGACATCAACCTCACGTCATCCCAAAAGAAGAGGGAAGGAAGGGGAAGACCTACCTTTATCAGAAAAAAATCGCAAAATCTCCGCTGCAATCCTTTGCACTCTGCGATGAGGAACACACAACGCCTTCACCACGTAAGGAATTACCCCCTTCGCGTCGCGATCTTGAAGCGTGCCTCCGCCCTTTTCTGTAGACCGATCAGTAAGAGAGAAAATCAGGGGAGACGACCACAAGACGACAAGAGGCACTCACCGAACTTAGTAAAGGCTCGCAAATAGTGCAAGCCCGCGTAAACGCTCTCGTATTGTTCAGATTTGATCATGTCCTTCAGCTCGCTGACAGCTCCGGCGCTTAAGATGGCGGTTCGTAATCGTTCTGGCAAGTCCCAAAAACACAGCTTTGTCAGATATCACACCAAGCCGAGTGAGCGCATGCAATCAACTGACCACACTCGAGCAGCCTACATAAGACTTGAAGACCATCTTCTCCCCTCAGGCCATCAAACCAACGACGCCGAAGCATACCCATGATGTTCGCGAGAGCAACGGCCTTGTCTTCCGACACCACGGCTGCGACGTCGTCTGTCAGAGTGAGTCAACAATCCGCGTTGCTGTCCGAGTCCAACCCAAAGGCAAGGTGTCGTACCGATCTTGACGAGACGCGCTAGTGCTGAGGCCGCAGAAAGAGCGGTCGACTTGCGGTTCAGCCGCGCGACGAGAACTGGAATCGTCTTTTCTGCATCGATGGCGTCTTTCACGGCCGTCCTCACTACATATGTATGCCCTTTGAGCACAAGATCTGGAAGCACGACGGTGCCAAGACTCACCTTCCGTGTTCCCAAGCGTGACCAAGGCGAGGATAGCACTGTCGCATTTGGTTGGGACTTCCTTCTTTGCTCGCTTGGCAAACTTTCTTAAGCAGTCGTCCGATTTCAGCACCTTCCGGACGTCGTCTGTATCATAGCCAAATCAGACACGGGTAAAACTAAGGTGGACTGCAAGAACAAGCGACCATACCATGCTTTACGAATTGGACCAAGGTATTGCACGCTACTCGCTTGGTTTCGTCAGAGCACCGATCGAGCACGTCGAACAAGGTCGGGAGGACTTTGCACTTGAGCATCATTTCGCGGAGCTCATCTACATATGATTCCACGTCAATGGTGTATTCTCGGCTCGGCCAACATCGCAGACGAACCATCTGGCAAAAAACAACAAAGCACGCGGATGGCCGCAGGAGTGACAAAGTCGTCGTACTGCTTGACCAGCTTGAGCACCGTGGGAACCGGCGGCCCTGCTTTCATCGTGTTCATTCCACTTTCTGTGGTACCTCACACCTGAGAAGGGTTAACACGGGTGCAGGAATGTGTATACGCACGGTGCCTCGCTAATCCATCCACGACGCTCAACAAGGAAACCAGAGCGGGCTTGCCTGTAGAGATTCGACGTCAACTCTGCATGCGCCAAGGTTTCGGAGAGATTCACTTGCAACTGGAACGCAGCGCTTCGGTAATATCGGTCACCGCCTCGATATCTATGAGTTTCTGCGCAAGATCAACATCCACTGGTGTAGACGACATTGCATCACTGTGAGCATGAGACGATCACAAAGGTCGGATAATGTCGACGCACGCTTCATCAACATGGACAAGGCTTGCGCACTGTGGAAAGGGACACTGGTAGTCTCCTCGGATTTGTTGACGCGCGCGTCGTTACAGAATTCAACAAGTTTCTTCAAGTTTTCCTTGTTGATCAAACTCGACCTCAACTCTGCCCGCTTGCAAAGAGAGGGCAGGTATATACAGGCCTGACGACACTCCCCGTTGTTCAAAAGCTCAGCAACACCTTCCGTTATCTGTTGAGCAAGCTCTTTGTGGGCCTCCGAAGGCCATTCCCATTCCAACTCGCAGTATGTGGCCGCAGTGCTGAGTTGTATCACCTTGTCTTTGTTGTTCAGAAACTTGGACAAGATTTTTTCCGCGTCCCCGCAGGTATTGATCGTGTGTTTGCATTCGTCTGAGCACACATTATCTCGTTGTTAGCGCCGATGAAATCACGAGGAATGAACGCACCAAAGCTAGACATGAAGGCCAGACGATCCAGCACATCCCTGATGGGCTGGCCTGGTTTGAGATGATCGAGCAGAGCCCGAATGGAACATGCGTCGAAGATATCCTTTTCCCATAAATTCGTTAGCTCTTGAAGCCGCTGATGACTCGCCGCATCGTTCCAGAACATAGGTTCTGGCCACATTTCAGGTATGTCGTAGAAGTGAGCATAAGGCTTGTAGTTGTTCTTGAACAGCACGGACACGTGTACCTTTTGTCCCGGCACGATCCTGCGTGGATCCCCAAAGTGAGGCCTGCTGATGGTCAGGATGGTTCTCGAATGCTGTTTCAGGACCCCACCTGGAAGTGCGTCTATCCGAGTTGTTGTATAGCAAACGTTTCAAGGGAAATAGTTCCAGCGGCCACCACTGAATAGGTATCGAATTCGTGACCCTGTTGTTTAGATCGTCGATCTTCCACATCACGTCTGCGGGTTCCATTTCCAGCCCGGCAGCGACAGCTTGACTCCGCATCCACAGCAACGGAATGTCCCCGGACTGGAGCTGCTCGTTACGTCTGTTACCACCGCCACTTTGAGGTGTCGCAGTTAGAATTGGGACCTCGATCAGTTGAAGGAGACTTACACGTCTCCGTGACTGCCCGCAAACCAGACCTCTTTGATACGTTCGTCATCGACGACGCTGGATCGTCCGCCATATACGTACTCTGGGAGAAACTTAACTCGCCGTTCGTCTAGTGCCAAGGCATGACGGAAATAGCATATGTGGTCGCAGGAACTCGTCGTGCAGGGAAATGTCTTGTTCCTGTCGAAGCCGACAGAGGACACAGTGTCCCTAAATTGTGGAAAGATATTTGTTTCAATAAATACAATGGGGAGAGACCCGCAGAAAGACTGACCACACTCCAACGAAATGAATATGAACATGTTTGCGACAGAATGTTCTCTGAAACGTTTTCGCCAACTGAGCGTGTTCTCCATTTCCCTTGGATTTTGCGAGTTTAGATTGGCTGATGACAGTGTCGCGTCGCGGCGAGGTCAGATCATCATCCTCCATTTTCGAGTACAGTTCGAAAGCGCTGCACCATATCAGACATGCACAAGCCAGCTGCCAGCGTGACGAGAACAATCTTACAATGGTATTTGTTCGTTGTTTCCAGGGAGAAGTAACCCGACCTTTCGGGCGATTTAGTTGGTGTTGTAATTTTTTTCGAAGAACATACTCACTCGAGCAATCATGCCTGCCAACGCTCGGACTTGATAAGCTCCGCGGGAGAAGCCTGGAAGACGCAAATAAGAAATACGCAGTTTCACCACTATCAAATGAAATGACCCACCAAACAAAAAGACGCTATCTCCATCTCGGTAGTTGTCAGACAGCCAGCGGTAGGAAGTCATGATGACCTTGTGAAGGTTTCTGTTCCACAATGAGAACATTTTCCATAACCGCTGGGTGATAACCTACCGGCCAATGGCCATGTCCAATGTATTGGATATTTTATTGCGCAGAGACGGGCCAGAAACCTGGGCAACCGTGCCAAGTCCACTGCAGTAATACGTTAGCTGTGTATCACTCTTGGTAATGTGGCTATAGAGCTCGACGATGTTCGTATTCTGTGAATGAATATGGTGAGCGACGTGAGGCCAGTGAATTCGAGCTCGTCCACGTTACCTTGACGCCAAACTGGTTTGAGGTGCCATCGATGCATACTACGAGCCTTCTGGAGTTTTCAGAGTCTTGTTTTAAACATTGAAAACCCTGGGTCAAGCACTCGGCCTGGGTCATCGTGAAGTATGTAGAACTAGCGCCCAGGCTCCAAGTAATAACAGTGCTGGTGGTGCGAAGATATGGATCGAAGCAAGCGGCGATTCGGTGCACTAGCCATGTTCGACGCACAGCATAACGCCCGGCCTGAGGGCAAACACGAGTTCCGCTTCTGATGAACACAACGTGCGACACCAATGGAAGGCAAAAATGGATATGTAATCACAGCGGACGAATCGCCTGGTCTAGGCTTGCGCTCGGTGCCTGCAATGCGAATACCACGAGACGGCGTTGACCATGTTGTTTGCCGCGGCGAAGGTGAACGTGGTAACTTAGTGACCATTTCAGGACAATCCCCTGAGTGCTATGAAGCTTAGGCTTGGATGTTACTTAGTAGGATGGAATCATTTACCAGTTCGATTCGTGATGGCCAGACCCACGAAGGAACGCAAAGGCGGATTCCCGGCGCCCGCAGCTCGGAAGTCGATGTCCGAACTGACTGATATACGGAGTTAGCCGTATCTGTCCTGTCCATAACTCCCAGTCGGTCATGCGCGCCTACTACTTTGACGACGTCCCCGGCGACCAGCGTCTTGTTCACGACTCGGGAATCCCCGTCGACAACGTTACCCTCGCCAAGATCGGCGTCCTCCACTGGCACATCCCAGTCACTGACAAGTATACCGAAATCGATGCCGTCGCTAAGGAGCGCGGATACAAGAACCGGGATGTGATCACCATCACCAAGGAAGGTCTCGGTGATCTCTACGAGACGAAACTCAAGAGCTTCTATGAGGAGTGCGTCTCCCGCGCGCTCGGGCCTCGAATGTTGCTGATAAGAGGTTACTTACGCTCTATAGACATATGCACGAGGACGAGGAGATCAGGTACATCCTCGATGGAAGCGGCTTCTTTGACGTACGCGGTAAGCCTTGTCTCCATCTGTGATCGGAATCCTTCCTATCTTACGTCCCGCCCTGGGCGTTGGCATTGTATCTGGGCAGAGCATCTGACTGACAAGTGGATTCGGTGCGCGCTTGATGCTGGTGACCTCATGGTCCTCCCCGCTGGAATTTACCATCGCTTCACGCTTGATGAGAAGAACGTGATCAAGGCGATGAGGTTGTTCAAGGTAGTACCTCCGTCGTTACAATATCTCTGATACCTCTCGCTCATCCATCATTCGCTCACTCCAGGACGAACCCAAGTGGACGCCTTACAACAGAGGAGAGGCCACGGACGCTAACCAATTCAGGGTGGACTATCTGAAGAGCATTCCTGTGAACTGAACCCTAGTAGATCGCGCGTTCTGTATCTCTTATATATGTTCATTGACCCATGGTATCGCAATTCTGTACGGAGTTGATATAGCAGTTTCGATGTATGAATTGAATGGTAGTTGGTACATAAATCTTTCGTGCGTATGTCAATTTTTGTGCTAGTAAAGTGATTTGACGTATGGTTTTTACTGCTACTCAGTGATGCAGTACGGTGCGCATGCGTGACTAGTATTAGGTGAGTGGACCGAATATCACATCATGAGCGCTCAGCCATCGAAACCTCGGATATGACGATCCGAGTTCCGTGAGTTGTACCATTCACTCTGGTTTATCGATTGTTAGGAGCTTCTGCAGCTTCACGCCCTCGGTGTGCCCTGGTCCAGCTTCCTGATCTATCCGAGGTTGGTCCGACCATTTCACCATTCCGGTCAGCTTGTTTGAACCTCTACAGATATGCACGTCGGCAGTAAGCACACCGACCGCCATTCCAATATCATATCGTCGCTGATATTTAGGGTACGTACATAACAATACCAGAGGCAGAAGTTGAGATTTGCGACAAAATCATTCTGGGCGCAGATAGGCTCATAATCAATATTTAGTCACACTGTACTAGCGTCGTCTCATGCTCTTCGCTCACCGCTATCGTTAAACATAGATACAGAACAGAAACTGCGCTGCAGTCTCAAGCACTCATGGGGGTAGACAGATCGTGAAAAAACGGCGGGGGAATCTCGGGAACATGCATCTCCATTCTGCAGGTTGATTGCCGATGACTTGCACTTCCTTCATGAATACACACGAAGATTGATTAACCAGACCGACATGGGAAGCAGGAAGCAGGTGACGGAGTATCGGGCATCCGCGGACTAGCGGGAAGTCCGGAGCGCAGTGGTCGATAATGGTGACCTCTTTGAAACGGCCCGGGTGATAATTAAAGGTCAAAGGAGGGTGGGATTGCAGTGTAGCCAATGAGAGTCGATTTAGACGACCACCGGCGGCAAAGCAGGTCAATGTCTGATGGCAGACAATATCGGTTCGGTAATAAACGTTGTCGTGATGTTTCGGGCTCTTGCTTGGGATCCATGGAGGTACAAGAGTCCTCGCGGCTAGCCGAGACAGACGGCATATCGTCCGTCGGAAAGGCACATTCCGGTTCAACTCAATCCACAAGTCCCGTGCCACAAGGTTTCTCAGACTCCCAAGCAGGGCGACGGGTCAAAAAATCAGTCTAGGATCGAAGAGAGTAAAGTGAGACGATTGTTACAACTCGTGACGGATGCAAGTCATGTGGCCAGTGGTCCCGGTTGCAAGTTGCCGCACTGAGTGGTTATTTTCCCAACAGTTCAAATTATTATATCTCGCGGGGACAAACAACAACTTATTAGAAAGAGTGGAAACAGACAGAGAATTGCAGCAAGAGATTTACCAGATACATAGGGTTCAGAACTGTTCCGTTGCAAATTTTTCATCTTAAGAATTTGGGTTCATATAACTTGAACGCACCGACAACACGTGTTATTAGGACAACGGTGCCTGGGATCCCGGGGCTGTTTCCCGCTCAAAGTCCTTCCCGTACACATCGCGAGTACTGGGTGGGTAAGCAGCGATTGTGCGTCAGAAATAGAAATCACACGAGAGGTCTTAAGGGTTGAAACCAAGTTGAAACATACACAGACGCGCGTGCGCCGTGATTCAAATCCATCAAGTCTGCTTAGTCAGCTTTGATCTTGACGCGTCCCATCAAACTATCATCCGGGCCAGACCACGGACGGTTTGATGAGTCTGTTGCATGCCACTCTGCGCGTTCTTTCCCCGCTGACGATCGGCGGATCTAGGTAAATTTGGTCTTGGTGTCTCGTCAAAATCGGTTGATCAAGTGGGGCGCCGGCATTGCCATGTGTTCATTCCCGTCACGAGGCTTCTATTCCTATTGCGGAGGAATTGCGAGCCTTAAATACGCCTGGGCGGAAATGTGCATGTTGAACGCCACCCCGAGTTGCATACCAGTGCGAGATGTCGCTCTCGTTCTTGCTGCGAATCGCACCGCACATCATCGCGTGTGTGGCCGCCAGCTCGTCTCTCCCTGCCAATTCTACCTCAACGCCATCCGCCTCTCCCACCGCGTATTCCACTCCAATTACCTTGCCAATCTCATCCTATCCCTTCTCTCCATACCCAACACCTTCTCTCCTCCCAGAGCCACCCGTATTCCCTGAGACGGACCCATTATACCCTCCCGCTGTCAGCCCTGATCCGGTCATTGTACCCGACTTTGCGCCCGCGTGGTCTGCCGCGTATTCAAAGGCCCAGGCGTTGGTTCGTGTTCATTCCTCGACATCTCTGCGCGAACCGGTTCTCAACCTCGTTGTAGATCTCCAACCTAACGATCGAGCAAAAAGTTAACCTCACCACCGGTGTCGGCTGGGAGAATGGTCTCTGCGTAGGTAATATTCCCCCGGTTGCCGGCTTTCCCGGTCTCTGTCTTCAGGTTCGTCGATTCGTATCTTCAGACTTTGGGCCTTCCGACTAAAGCGCGACAGGATTCACCCGTTGGAGTTCGCTTCACGCAATTAGTAAGCTCGTTCCCTGCCGGCATAACTGCTGCGTCGTCGTAAGCAGCTCAAGCGAGACATTCAATTTACCGAACCTGACGAAACTTTGATGATGTAGATGGAATCGTGCTTTGATCCGGGCGCGCGGACTCGCGATGGGTCAGGAATTCAAGGCCAAGGGTGTCAATGTTGCCCTCGGTCCGATGATGAACATGGGACGCGTTGCACAGGGCGGACGTAACTGG
>JBBPOK010000491.1:0-22462 GCA_038091415.1 Leccinum variicolor
TGTGGAAAAATTACCAGAAATTACCAAAAATAGTATAGTACATAGGGGGTGGCTGTACACCGGTCGCAACCAGTCCTAACCAGTTGCCAAAATTTCATTGAACCAGGCAACCGGCAACTGCTGTCCAGTTGCGATCAGTTGCGGTCCAGTCCAGTTGCCAGTTGCGCTACCAGTCCGCAACTAGACTTTGAAACACTAATCACATAGTATCAAGGCCAACAGATTTGGCATATCATACCTGTTGTCAGTATAGGGTGAATCTTTGCAATCCACCTGTGTTGGTCCATTGGTTTTTTCAGTGTCACCCCCAGCCCTTATAGTACCTTAGCCTCTATATAACTGGTGCATTTGGGCTGACCTCAGACCAAATATCAATAATATAAATTATATGAGATAAATTAATTAGACAGTCCAAATGTCTGGAAAGCATTATAAAAAACCTTTCTATGAGCTGAAGGGATGACATCAACCAGATGCTTAAAATTTAATGTTGGGCCAGCACCACCAATAGCAAATGGTCATGGTTTGGGTAAACACTTAAAATATATTCATAAATAAATGTAATGCTGGCATTATTGCCAACTTGGATGACCAGACATATGCCAGAAAACCACTGATAAACTCCGCATGGACCCACCAGGAATCAAATCCTTGCTAAGCCTCAGTGAAATCTTTACAACATTTGGCTGTGTAGCTATTGTATAACTCCAAAATGGGTTATCATATAATTATATCATATAATTATCTTTCTGGTATATTTTAGGTGACTATGGGTTATGATAACATAATTATCTTTTCCGACATATTTTGAGGCACATAAAATGTTAGAAACCAGGCAGAAAGGTTGTGACTTGGTTACAGCTGGGCAGACCTCAAACAAAGGTGAATGGAGTTCAAAAATCAGTTGCTTTGATCTTTTGTATCCTCGCATGGCGGTGTCAGAAGAATCCAAACCTTCATTATCACAGAGCACATGATAATTGCCTAAAAATAGCTTTTTCCAATATTTGTAGTCAATCGTAACTGCGTGAAAATGGAAATTTGACTGTATTTTGACCCATTTTAACTACATTATTATGGCACGAGGAGTTAACCCGTGCAGTGTTTGGGCCTTTGGCCCAAACAATTATAGTTTTTTGTGAAGAGCTATATCCTAATTTTTTTTGTGAAGGGCTTTATTGAATAATTCAAATTGTTATGTGAGGAGCTTCATTTTATTCATTCTGTCAAATTCATATCCACAATATAATATATACATGTTATTTATAGTTGCAATCCTCTAAATACTTCTGTCCATACTACATTGGTGGTCTTTGTATTTCTTTGATTGTCAGGAAAAAGAACTTTGATGTTTCTGGGATGTGTACAACGTGAAAGGGCCACATATAGTTGTCCATGAGAAAAAACAGGATTGTCAAGATTGAGTCCAACATGATTAAGAGTTTGACCTTGAGCCTTGTTGATGGTTATTGCATAGGCCAGATGAATAGGAAATTGCAATCGACGAAATGGAACAGAGGAATCTTCTAGACCAGAATCAAGAGCCATGTGAGGAATGAAGACTACATTGTCATCACCAGCTGCATTCAACACTCTACACTCCAAGATGTGAGGGGTATGTCTGAGCAATCTCAATCGAGTACCATTGTAGAGGCCATGAACAGGATCCAAATTTCTCAATAGCATAAGAGGAGCACCAGTTTTGAGCTTAACTTTGTACAAGGGAAATCCAGAAGGGCTGATTGTATGAAGAACCTCTGGTTGAATGTAGTTATACTCTGGATCAGTAATGGAGTCTGCACTCATGCAGGTGAACTTCTCCTGAGGTTGAACAGAATTCAGGATAGTAGCATTCATCTCATGGACTTGCAAATTCCTGGGATTGAGAATAGTGCGATCCAAAAAGTACTGGTCAGGAAGATGCTGATCTCCAATGAGAAGTTGAGAGTAGATGCCATTTTGGAGAGCTTGGATGTCATTGCCAGAATGCATGTGTTCAGGAAGTACCATGTCACCATCAGTTACACCTATATGGAGGAGCTGCTGTGCTCAAGCATCAGACTCAGGATCTTGACCAAGACACATGTTTTGATAAAGGTAGTGAACATTCATATTGGCCCAGAGGTTGGAGTGGGTAAGAGTGGCAGGGACTATCTGTTCTCTTGTGCCATGCTGGATGACAGGCAAGGTTTGTCTGAAATCTCCACTCATTAGGACAGTGATGCCTCCAAATGCAAGATCCTGGTTAAGCAGGTCACGAAGAGTGCACTCTACACATTCTACAACATAATGATGTTGAGAAGCCACTTCATCCCAGATAATAAGAGCAGTCTGTTTCAAGAGTTGATGGTTGACATCATCCTTTCTGATATTGCAAGTGCTCTGATCATAACAGGGAATGGGAATCTTGAAGCGAGAATATGCAGTACGACCACCAGGAAGGAGCAGAGATGCCAGACCAGTAGAGGCAACACAGAGAACCACTTGACCCCTTGAACAAACAGAAGCAGCAATGAGCTTAGCAAGATAGGTCTTGCCACAACCACCTCCACTGTGAAGAAAGAATGAGGTCCCTCTGGTGTGAATGATACTTTCCATGACTGCATCATAGAGAGCCCTCTGTTCAGGATTGAGAGTAGGAAGGCCTCTTTGAACAAAGTCCTGTAAATCCTGTATGTTGTACTGCAGCTGCTCATTGATGAGTTGGTTGCCATCTTGCAGACCCCAATTTACTTGTGGTAGAGGCATCTGTGGATAGTCCTGCAAGGCCTTGCCATGTCTCCTGAGGTCCTGAGCTATGGGATAGAGTCCATAGTTATAGATCTGGTCTTGAGTAGGCTCCTGAATATGGTGGGTATTGATGAGCTGATGTCTTAGATCATCACAGAGATTGTCTCTGGATGCCTTCCACAATAAATGAGGATCCACAGGGCCACAGTGAACCAAAATAATAACAAAAAGTCTTCTCAATTGAAAGTCCATTTTGAAGTGAGCAGCATCTTGAAGATATAGCAGCCATTCCCTATCATCCTGTAAGAGACCATGTGTATGGCAAGCCTCTTTGAAGGAGTCATGAAGATGGCCATCAACAGTACAAAGATCATCAAAAGAGGTAGCAGCTATGAAAATAAAAATAAAAAAGCATAAGTTATGATATATATTTACACATAAAAGTATGATCTCACCTTTGACCACAGTGAGCAAGAGACGCAAGTAGAATAGTTCACCTTGACCAGGAGATGCAGAGTACATGCGACCAATAGCCTTGTATCTTTGACGAACTTTCCAGATAGCATTTGTTGGATTCCAGACAAACCTCTTGGGAAAATCTTGATAGAGATAGTCATGAGCACCAGCAGCAATGAGATCAGGATCTTGATTGGCCTTGAACCATCCAAGCAACTGAGTATCCTTTGCATTATTGATCACTTGTTCAATCTGAGCATCTGCACAAAAAGCCACAGTCTGTCTTCCAGGTAAATGAATTGACAAACAATAGACAGCAGGCCACTCCATATGCATGGGAGACTCAAAGATGTTGTGACATGCCTGTGTAGCAGAGATGTATCTTGCATCAAGGTAGGTACAAATTTCATCATGACCTTCAGCTTGGATGGTAGCATGATCAGGACCCTTGTAGATGTACTTGTGGATATATTTGACTGCCTTGATAGAACCACAGACCTCCAAATTAATGTGACAGTTGAATTTGACCAAGAGTTCTCTGGGATGAGGAACAACATCTTTATTGGTGTAGATATGCTGGTTTTTCTCAACAGTCCTTCCATTGTCAGGTCTAGCATAAGCAGGATATCCATCCTCCTTGATAATGGTCTGATGAGTGAATGCCTTTGGAAACTGTTTCTTGCAGACATTATTCTCAAGACATCTCTGAGGAGTGCAAGGCCCATGAAGCATAGATCTAGAGACAGCAAAATGGAGTTGAGGATATAGATCAGGATCAGGAATTTGTGCAGAGATGATGCCATCAATTTGCTCCACAGTATGGATCTTATGTCTCTCCTCCAGAAAGACCAGAATATGCATATGTGGGAGATCTCTCTTCTGATATTCAATGGTATAGACAAAGCCAGCCACAGGACCAAAGTAACCATCACAGATCATTTTCAAGAGTGCTTATTGTTTGGCATGAAAGACTCTAGCAATCAAGTCAGGCCTATCTGTGGCACTTTGTCTTATCATGATAAATAAACAATTAATAATGTTCAATGACTGGAAATAAAATCCACACATACCTCGAAGAAGATTCTCAGTAATTTCAGGCCAGCTACCATTAGCAGTCATGGTAAGAAAGAGATCAGGCTTCTTGTATTCTCTGCAAATAGCCAAGGAATCTTGAAGAAGTTGGTGCATATAGCGAGGACTACCCTTATGAGAGGAAGGCAGGATAACACAACCCACTTGAGCCATATCTTGACCAGGATCATCATGCAAGCAATCTTTCAAACCTTGATACAAATCAGCCCTGATTGTTGTCTGATTATTTGCCACCCAAGTGAGATTGCATTGCTCAATGGAAGTCCAAGCATCACAGACCAGCTGCTGAAACAGTCTTTAACCCTTGAAGATATTTGGTGGTTCTATTTCTGGAGGGCGCACATGAAGTCTATAGGCATACCACAACAACTGAGTGACTTTCTTGGAGCGATGTGATTGACTATCAGCAATCTGAAGTGGAATGTTCAAATTCCAGCCATCTTCTCCATGTGGAAAAAAAAGAACATAGTGAAGAGTAAGATAAGCTGGATGCAAATTGCTAATACGACATAGTCCACTACCTTGAAGATGAACAACAATGTCATGTTGAGCTCCAACATGTTGAGAATCTTGATCAGGAACTATGGCAGCTATCTCATCCACAGTAGGCACATTGTAGCATCTTGGGTCATTGCCTTGTTACAGAGAAATGTGCATATGAACATCTGTATGTTCCTCAGGTGGTTTGGCCTATGTGAACAAAATGATAATAAGCATGCTATACACTGGAAAAAATAATAGCAAAATAACTGACCCTCATGACATCATGAGCTTGTTGATAAATTGCAGCATATGGGTGAGAGATTCTTAGCATTTGATGGAGATCCAGTAGGGTACCACAATTGAGCTGAGGATTGCGATTAAAGCTGATATTGATGGCTTCTTCTGGATCATAGACATAGAGTTGAGCATAGCAAGGATCCTGACCATCTGGTGGAATTAAAGCACCCATGAGATGATGAAGAGCACCATGGATACGAAAAGATTGGAGACCAGATCCTTGAAGAGCTTGATTATCCATGTCAACACCAACTGATGTAAACGCCAAAGCATTGTTGTACTGGCGGTTTTTGTTTTTGAACTGAGCAAAATCCTGAGGATCATCATACAAAGCCTGCAAAGGTGCTGGCCATTGTTGAATAGCAGGAAGATTGACTTGGCCTTGAAGACAACATATGCCAAAGCGAGGATTACGAACACCAGAATTAGAGAGCTTTTCAAAGAGGAAATGTAAAGCATGACATTTTGGACACTGGATATTCATAAGTCCCAAAGAGTGAGATTCAATGGGCTCAACATATGGTCTACCACCAGGTGGAATGTGAGGCAAGGGATTAGAGTCTGGATCTGGATCTGGGTCTTGTAGTCCTGGTCCTGGGTCTAGGTCTCCTGGGTCTAGGTCTCCTGTGTCTAGGTCTCCTGGTCCTGGTCCTGAATCTGGTCCTGGTCCTGGGTCTGGGTCTTGATCTCCTGGTCCTGGTCCTGGCTCTTGGTCTCCTGGTCCTGGTCCTGGTCTTGGGTCTTGATCTCCTGGTCCTGGTTCTGATTCTGGTCCTGGGTCTTGGCCTTCTGGGTCTGGATCTCCTGGTCCTAAATCTCTAACCTGTTGTCTTTCTTGGTCCTGCTTATAATGCTCTGCTGATCTCTGACTGTATTCTCCCAAAGCCTCTGAGAGCAAGGCCTGAGACAGCTATTGGATTTGTTCAACCTCCAGTTGTTGTTGATATCTATGCTTTTCCTCTGCTCTTTGTATTCCTCTTTGCCTTTCCATCTTCAACTGCTGATGCTGCTGTTGCATTATCTGAAGCCCTTAATTATGCTGCTCCTGCTGTTGCACTTGATGATATAACTGCTCTCTGATTGCTGCCAATCTCTGTTCTTCTGCCAGTCTGATATTCTCTTGTTGTTGCTGTAGCTGTTGCAATTGAAATTGCTCCTGTTGATATCTTTGCTATTCCATTCTCTCTATTTCCAAGTCCACTTGAGCAGTAGGTGGATTAAAGGAATGTGATGGAAAATGATGTACAACAGATGCAGTAGATGAACAATTTTGTCTTCGGTTGCGGCACTGCTGATGTGTATTGTTGAAGTTTTCAAGCAGATGGGCATTATAGTCTACATGAGCATGAATATATGGAGCAGGTGGTGGTGGTGGCAAAGCAAATGGCTGGTAGGGTAAAAGTGGTTGAAGTGGTGGTAGTGGTGGTGGTGGTAGCAAAGCAAATGGCTGTATGATATGGGAAATGGAAGAAGTGGTGGTGGTGGTAGTGGTGGTGGTAGTGGTGGTGGTAGTGCAGCATTTTGAAAGTATGGATTCATTACTCTGTTCCTATGCATTTGTTGCATGTTGTGATGAGCAATCAAATGCCTGGGTATACCAGGATATTGTTGCACAGGAACAGGTGGATGTATCTATAGTTTGAATTTAATATGATTGTTATATGTCAATAATTTGTTAAATATACTAACCACTAAAGCAGCAGGTATATTTTCTCTGACATGATGTGGATGGCGATGGTTTGGAGGAGATCCAAGTAAATGTTGATCACGCTCAGCTTGACGAGCAGCATTTTGAGCATGTTGAGGAGATGTAGGAGGAGATGACCTGATTGAAATATTATGCCTGTATTCACACATTATACTTAAATCACTCACATAATACTCAGTGAGAGTAATCCTTAGTATTCCAGAGTCCAAAGAAAAAAACCAAGAGTTCCAATCGGCCACAAAAAGTCCAAGGTCCAGATCAAATCTTGAGGCCTTGATGTCTTCAGAAAGACAGCCAAGGATATACACAATCACCTGACTTTCCTGAGTGATGACAGCTACTAAAAGGTGACCAGTTGCAGAATATGACAAAGCTAAAGGCAGAACGCCCGAGACAAAATGATGGCAACTGCAGGAAGAGGTAAACTCTCTGGCTGTGCTCAATCACGTCTCTACTCTGTAATATCACCAGAGGTCCCACCCAAAAGGGCTTAGCAACTGGCAGACACACAAAGTTGAATTTGTGAAGCCAGGTAGTAGGGACTTGGCAATACTTCTTCCACAAAGGATCTTTGTGGCACCACTCAAGTAAAGCGGGGGTCAGGTGCCTAATCCCTGAGCTTAGACTTTCACAGGTTTTTTACAAAGCCTGAAATATGATAGCTATTAGTTCACATTATGCAAAATACATACATACCACCAGCAAAGCCCAAGATCTCTTATCTTTTATCAGATCAAGATCAAGATCAGCAAATTTCGAAGCTAAAAAACATTATTTAAGGTGCTATACTTACACAGGATGTACCTCAGAGTATGTCTGAATTTTCCTGGATTTTTCCGGATTTTTCCTGAATTATGGGAGCACAGAATGAGGAGATATATATAATATGGTGACTCGAGCTGTAGACGAAGCAGCAGAGGCGGACGGATTACATAATGTGGATGCCGCGAGATGCCACGACAGACGGGTGACAGGTGCCATGTGGCACACATGGAATTACCGAAATAACTGGCGGCCTAGGCAAGGCGAGGCACGAGCCGCACATAGGTTTTAGTCTGCGCGTGAGAAGCCAAGTGGCGCTGCATCTTTCTTGCTCTTCTCCACTTCGCTGTCCCTAGCCCGACTTGCTACCTCGCAGCTCTGTTCACTACTTACTTAGTTGTTCTCTTAGCACCCACCCGCCACTCCCCTCACAGCACCCGTCCAAACCTCTCGCCTGTAGTTTTGTCCGAGGCTGTTTCGCTCGACTCTCATCAAGGCGTAAGCATTGCTGTTCGGTGTCCCATCCCACCCACACAGCTCGCTTCACCCCGAATCACCCGACAGATCGGGCACAGTCCCAGGCCGGAAACCTGCGGTTTCGCCCATCCCGTCGTATTCCTAGCATGATCCATTCATGTAACTACGTATATACTCACTTACATTCTTTCCTCCCCTCACTTCAGTTTAGCAACCTAAGTTCGACACGCACAGACGAAACAACTTGAACCGAAATACGCGTCGGCCCAAATTCACACTCCTCCTTCGCCCGGTAATTCTTTAGATGCATTTTCATGAATCGTTGTCCATAGTGCAACCCGACACGAATGCTCATCGATGCATCGACGATCGATGTCGGTGCGTCTTGAACAATCATAAGCACTACCTCACGAACACCACTAACCTCGATGACATCACCCGGGCCGTATCATATTTCGGCGGCGAATAAGCAGCGCCTCTCCATGCGGCTCTCGGAACAATGAAAGGATATGAACAGCAATGTCGAGCTGCGCTTTCGCACGTCCTCTATCCCCATCAAAAAAGTCGTTTTCTTGAACGATGCCGCCCACAACGACTTTACCACCTTTCCCGAACAACGTCCGTACCCACCCGCTGGTGGTCATCGACCTTGACCTTCTCAAAGCCGGCAACGCCTCCGAGATTGACCGTCTCTGGGGGGCCGCGACATCCATCGGGTTCTGGTAGTAAGTAGCGAAACTACCTGAGGCAGGTGCACTGTGACGATGTCTTGATCATCATTATTTTCTTAGCCTCAAGAACCACGGCGCCGATAAGGAAGTAGACGACATGTTCGACGTTGGTGCCGATGCTATGGCCCTCCCCTTCGAAGAGAAGATGAAGTTCGAGGAAACCGACGGAGGACCGTGGTTTGGGTTTGTGTGTCGTCATCCATGGGGCTGGCCTTGATCTCACATCAAGCGCTGACCGGTGACCGACCGACCGTTTCGTTTCGTTTCAGATATCGGAAAGCCGGCACATATGCGGTGGATGCTACCGGGTGAGTCTGAGTGTGTCTACATTCTCGCAGAGGCGTTGTTAGCCTGACGCAGGCGGGTTGTTTGTGAGTTAGTAAGCCAGACTCTGCAGAGTCCTTCAATATCTCCAAGGACGACGCGCTCGCATTTCCGGAGGTCGTGCACGCGACCTACCCAGCTCCGTGGATAGCTGTGATGCCGACTGTCTTGCGCCCGTTCGTCCGCAAGTCGCTGGAAGTCAATGACACGATCATTCGCATCTTCAACGACAGGCTGGGTTTGCCCGAGGGCACGCTCGAGCGACTACACTCGGATGAAGAGCTCAGCTTCAGTGGAGCTCGCGTGATCAGGATTCAACCGATGCCCGAGCAGGCGGTCGCAGACAGGCCGACGTTCGGCGCACATACCGACTTTGGTTCCATAGTGAGCCCAAATTACATTTGATCATAATATGATATTCATTGCCGGAATCCCGTCAGACCATTTTGCACAACAGGCTCGGCGGGTTGCAGGTCATGCCTCCTGGACAAACAGGATGGTTCCATGTCAAGGTATATCCTTTGTTGGAAGCACAAGTTTCAGGGAGATACTCACATACGACGATAAACGCATACAGCCTCTTCCCGGCCACGCGATCTGCAACATCGGCGACGCCCTCGCCATCTTCAGCGGAGGTATCCTTCAGTCCAACATGCATCGCGTGGTACGGGCACCCGGTAATCAAGGCGAGCACGATCGTTGGTCTACCTTGTTCTTCAATCGTCCGGGCAGCTCGAGGGTGCTTCGCCCGTTCATGGAAGACAGTTCTTTGATCGCGGACGCCGTGCAAAAGCACCCCAATCAAAATTTCCATACGGGCCAAACTGCGGGCGAGTGGTTCACGAGGCGCGTCAAGAACCTGAATATCAAGGACGGGAAGGTTCGTACACCGAGAAAGTACAGTGTCGTGCCCATCCTGACCTGGTTGGTGATCAGGGACCTGAGACGTGGAATGCTAGCAAGGGTACGGAGCATACCCCCACAGCAGCGTGATTGATGTGGACTGAAACATGAAATTATGACTTGCACGACACTGTCTATCCTGTATTTCTTGTAACTCTAAATGGCTCTGAATGAATGCCGATGAACTGCCCAAGTACTTACTGCAATCAAATGCTGACATCGAGCCAAAGTACAACAGCGCGTGTATCTTATTCCCGACGAACACTGCCAACGACACAGGTACCTCGTCGGCCGGATACTTTGACGTTCAGCCTAACATCGAGGGCATTCATTTGATCGGATCGTGCGAAACAAGGTACGTCGTTAAATGAATGACATGCATCATGATCTTGATCATGGACTTACAATCAGCCCGAGTGATACTTTCTGTAAACGGGTTTTAAAGTAACATACCGTAACGGAGTGTACGGCGATATGATATTCTATTCTTCCGTCTAGTCTGGCAAGTCGCGTGGCAAAGAGTTAGAAATCCTGTATTTTTTCTCAAGTTACTTCGACTCGCTAGCCACCGCTGTTAGTAGCGCACGACGGAGAACAGACGTGCAACGAACTCGATCATAATCCCCAAGTCCCCTGCTCAAGCCGCCATGTTATGATCGCACTATACCTTAGTGGTGCGCTAGCCGACCGTGGAAGACACATCGATCGTTTACTTGAACATACGTTCGTCTTACTTGGCTGAATTCCTTCCAGGCGGTCGCTTACCACGTCGTAGCCTTGCTGATGGTGGGTGTCCGCACAACAAGTTCAATCTCCGATTCTCTTCGCTTCGAACTTGATCCACGCCGATTCCACGGGAACTTGAATGATGTGCTGCGAATCTCCGATCCCACAGGAAAGAGTCGATCGATTGCATGTCGCGTGTACCATGGACCCGATAGACTGACAAACAGACTGACCAACGTCACACAGCTACGGCCTGGCCATTATCAAGAAGCCGATCCTGCATTTTCAACTTGAAAGTGAATTTGCAACTTCTCGGACCGCTCGGAGCTCTGTCCACTGGCAGTTCGAACGTCTGCAACGAGTTGCTCTTAGCATTAATCCCGAGGTGAACGCAGAATCTAGTACGCGAGGCGCGTGCGCGTGGGGATACAGTCCCAGACTCTACCCCGGGCCGTCACGGGGTTACACACCACAACTTCGAACGGGAATCAAATTCCGAACGTGACATCCAAGTTCGCACCCAAAGGCGCCCGTAGAACAGAGCCGCGGCGAACCGAATCATTGGGCTACGAAGAATGTATTCTTGCACAAATTTTTAATTCGTTTACAATGTTGGCCGAGTCAACGTCGTGCGGAACATTCAGAAGCCCGAATCATCGGTGCAGCGACTCTCATCTCGGACCGTCCGTTGACTCCACGCCAGGCACCTTCTTCCGCAGCTCGGGAAAATGTCCTCGAATGTCCTCAGCGTGCGTTTGGGGCGGATTTGGATTTTTACCGGTAGGCTGGCCACGTCAGGACGTCATGGCATCAATTATGTACGTGGACATGAGTGGGTCGGAAGCGAGATCTACTTAATCAATGGCGGGTTTCAAGGTACAAGGATGGAAACGTATCGCTCCAGGAGTATGTACGTACTTCAAGTTTGGATCACGAGTGCGTGATGCGGCGGCCCTTGAATTTGCCACGCTATGTCAGAACCGGTAGGTCACTGCGCCGGTAATCAGATCTAGAAACGCCTCGTGGTATGTATGTCGACAAGGATTGCGTTTCGATCGTATGTACTTGTACATTCGGGTTTAAAGCGGGAAACATGCATAGCTAGTGGAACAGGATGAACTGTCTATATTAAATAAATGCGCAACAAAAGGAGATGGAGAATTATGGAGGGGTACAGGTTACAAGTGCATGAGCTATAACAAGCCCATTAGGATTAGCATCGAAGAAGTCTACGTTATTTGAGGTCGTCGGTCATCCGAGTCGTGGTCACCAAGCAGAGTGACGAGATAGGGGGGGCTTGGCAGAGAGAAGCAAGTCATCGCATCAAGAAACGGGCGACGCCCAAGAAGCCCCGAGTAGCGGCACCAACGACGTTTCGGCTGGCCTCGTTCGGATGCGCCGGGGGAGGTCGTTTCCATGCAGGCTGGCGCCTCGCTCTGGGTGCGCAGCTGTGGCACACGTAGGAAGGCGATCCACCGTGTATTTTTCTCGGCTTGCCATACCTGCGGGCGTTGTCAGCATCGGTGAACAAGAATAGACACATGTTTCATGAGGGGGGCTTACATGTGCTTGCACGTCAACCAGCAATGGCCGCACGTGTCCGGATGTTCGCTGCTGAACACGCACCGGCGCGAGTAACAATCTTGCGCCGTGTCCATGTAGACCAGGCACTGTGAATATATCGTAAGTCGACATCGTTCGATGTGCGGGTTGAGAGAGAATGTGACTGACCTCTTCCGATCCACCTTTCTCGTTGGTGCAGGGAGGGAAGAGTGGCTCATCCTGGTGACACTTGGAGCAGGCGCGAATGGGGACGACGAGGTTACACATCGCTGAACAAGATAATCAGCCTATCACACAGATAACTCTGAACGTGGGACAAGAGACATACCTGATATGATGGACCGGAGAGAGTGTTGATGGCAAGAGGGTATGAGAGGACAAGGTGGATCCACGGAAATAAATAGACTCGATCAAGCACAGCTTATATATGGGGGCGTAGTTAATTTTCGTGGTGAATCGAAACCATTCGCCTTCGCCCAAACATAGGAGATTGTCCAAGCAAAGCACTTCGGCTCTCTTAGCCGAATGTGGGTGATAGGCGATAACAATTGGCCGTTCCTGTCCACAAGTATGGATTTGGGTGTGAAGGTGGGGGTTCGACCGTGTGGACCGCGACTCGGCACTGAGGAAAAAAATCGAAGGTACTGTGGATACTTCCCATAGGGAACATCAATTCCGTACTAGCTTGCCACATTGAAAGCGGTGTGTATTGCCTGCCCGATGATGTCGGGTAACCCGGGTGGATACTTACTAGTAGCACTGGCAGGCCGGGATGTGGGTGGAGGCGCGACGTTACGAAGCAGCAGAGCTTCAATGACTAGTTAGCCGACTCATCATTCTCCATCGCGAATAGTTCGTTTCCATTTGCTTGTTTGTCGAGGTTCTTGGTTTGAGTTGCCAAGTTCGCCAAGATCCAACTTCGAGCACCGTAATGAACCAGGGTCGCTTTTTCGAAGTCGGTTCGGGTTCATATGCTCCTCAAAATCATAACCTGCCTAGCAGTGTTCTTGGTATATTCTCTCTCTTAACCGACCTAGTATCTTCTCACCCATCTCAACACAAGGCCGTCTTCATCTACCGCAGTGGCCGCCTCGCCTGGTACAACTTCCTCACCGCCCCAGACCTCCCAAACGCCTACTACGTCGGGGGCAACTGGACCTCCCACTGCTCCCTCATCCAAGACCCCGCCTCCACGAACCTCAGCTACTGCGAAGACATCACCTTCTGGGACCACCACCACCACGATGACGCGCTCTCCGACCGCCTCGTACTCTTCGGCTGCGACCCAAACCGAAAAGCGTGGAATACCGTCATGGGTCCACTCCGCGACCCCAGCCCGCGCGGATACCTCTTTTTGTACGACCCCAGCACCGACAAGGTCCAACGTCTCGCGCTCGTTGGGTACCCCGACGACCACGATTTTCATCCCATGGGTATGGCCGTTACGCCTTCCCTTGACGGTGCCCCGTCGAACTTGTTCGTGATCAACCACGCGCGTGAACATACGACCGTCGAGCAGTTCGTCCTGCATACGAAGGAGGAAGCCAGTCGCGCGATAGCCAGTGCGCAGTACGTCCGCACGCTCCGCTCGCCGTACTTTATCTCCCTGAACGCAATCGCGCTGACGAGCCCGACGAGCTTCTTCGTGAGCAACGACCACCTCTTCACGCGCCGCCTCCCATACCCAATCGGGCACGTGCTTCCGCTCGTCGAGTCTACCGCTGCGCTCCCGCTGGGCTGGCTCGCCCACGTCTTCTTTCGCGAACAGTCGGGCGAGGTCGAACTCGAACATACGTTTTCCGCCTTTGGGATCCCGTTTGCAAACGGCATCGCGCTCTCGCCATCGGGTACTCGACTGGCCGTCTCCGCCTGCTCGCTCGGCCTCGTCCACTTTTACGACGTCCTCAACGCGAGCACGACCACCACCACTCCAACACTCGTCTTCTCGCATAGCGTGCCCGTCCCGTTTTTCCCTGATAACCTCGCCTACGACGACGACGGCGCGCTCATTGCAGCTGGACACCCACACTTTCCCTCGCTCATCCGCGTTGCTGCGAACGAGACCAGGGCGAGGTCGCCCAGCTGGGCCGTCTCCATCACGCCTTTCAAAGAGGACAGCACGGGGACATACGACCACCGCGCGCCTTCGTCCGCGTCCAAGTTCGCCCCAGCGGTGTCGACGGACGAGGTGGAAACCCTGTTCCAGAGCGACGGATCCGTGTTTGGGTCCTCGTCGACGACGCTCAGGGATTCCCGGACAGGCGCGATCTACGTCGCAGGGTTGTACGAACGAGGCATCCTCACGTGTCGACCTTGATGCACATATTTAATAATTGTCGTCTAGATCGTTTCGTATTCATTGAGACGTACAAATCATGTGTTTATTGAGGTGAAATGAAAAGAAAAGAGGCCCTCGACGGGGGGCATAATCCTTGTCGAAAAAGGACACATCGAGTCGGTCGGATGCGAGAAAAATGCGCAAACAACAAGACCAAGTAATTAAAGGAAAAGAAAAGAGATCCGCCTATGCGGAGGTAAGGAAACGATGTACAACGTTGCGGTGCTCAATATACCCCAGCACATCATAAAAAAAGCCACTGAACAGAGAGGAACAACAGACAGAAACGGTCGACATTCTACAACAAATTGTCATCCAAAGATATTTGGAAGGAATGATCTAAAAGGACACATTAGCTGACGAGACATGATTTCATAGCAGGACACACGCACACAGCGCTCATGCCAATTGCGAATGCAGCGACGCCCCAAGCAAACGACTTGGCTCTCGGTTCCAGTTTGAACCGGGATACACGTTTGTTCGTCGCAATCTGCCGTTCCTCGGTCTCTGGTTCCTTGAAATCAAATCGTAACTCCTCCTTCTCCCCACCCTCCTCTTCCCTTTCTCTCTTCAACGGTGCAGGTACCGCGTCCGAAGCGGGTTCGTCCGTTTGCATCTTTTGAAGGTCGCGTTCGGCCTTTAGACGTTCGATCAACTCCCTCTGTTCCGCAATGTCCTGGGTCATGCTCGGTTTTGCGAGCTCGATAGTCTCTGCCTCCTCCTCTACGATAGTCTCATCCGACCCTCCAGGCGTGGTCACCTCGGACAGACGAACAGCGCGGGCAATCCGCACTGGTTTTGGCGATTTGACTGGGACGGGTACCGGACTCTTTGTCCGTGCAGACCGGCGAGGAGGTGGTAAATTACTCAGTAGTGCTGGAGAGGAGACCAAGGAAACTTCCTTCCGTCGCTTGGCTGTGGGTGTCGTCATCGACGGTGCGGGGGTCAGCAATGTCTTGGAGGGAGTCGGAGCGGGTGAAGACGTTGTGGTGGCCTTGGGGGTGCCCTTTGCGGTCGACCGTCGGTAGGTGGCCTTTGGATCCGGGGTGGCCTTGGCGATAAGGTGAATGACGTCGTGGAGGTGGTACGCGTCTGCGAATTGGGGTTGGAGGGCGAGGGAGGTACTGATCCAGGTGCCGGCGAGACGGACGATGGTGGGTTCGCGGGCGGAACCGTTGTTGCCAGCGAGGTCAAAGTTTTCCTTGGCCCATTGGGTTTCTTTGCGTTCGTCGAGCTCGCTGGCTTCGGGGAATGCGGCGCGGAACATGGTCGTGAGACTGATGGCGCCGGTGTCGTAGCGGCGAAGAATGAAGGCATGGCCGCCGGGCTAAGTTGGAGGGTGAGGAGGGGACGAAAGAGGGTGAAAGAGTCATACGGTTGGTATTTTGAGACGACCGACCTGGAGTGACGTCAGGGATGGAAGAGCAAAGGAGAGGAAGGTGCGCACGAGAACTTCATGGCCATCGCGATCGAGTGACTGATACTTGACTGGGGGCCATTTGGCGAGGTCGACTGTTCGGAATTGTTCTAGTTCGGAACACACAAAGAAGTAGTTGAGTACGTACCAGACTTGATGTTTGGGTTTTGGTATTTGAGGGGAAGTTCAGGTCTTTGTGGTGGCATGATTGGGCAGTATCAACGTTGCGTCAAGTTCAAAACGCGTCCATCCCATGCGAAATTCAACAGCCACTGCTTTCAAACTCCGATACCGCGTCAAATTTAAAACATGATAAGAGACTCACTTGGTACAGTCGGATGGGTCAACCAAACATGCCCACCAGAAGGGACGTGACGCGGAGATGCGGTTACGCAAAGCTGTCGATCATATCGAGGCTGCGAAGATGCCTCGACTTTCGCCAACTAGCTATGGCCACGGAGTTCCAATAAAGACGAAGCATAGTCTATTCGTCCGCTCTTCCAGATCGGAGAGACGAAGTTGCCCGCTGAGGACATCTTGCGCCCTTGATTCACAAATTGTGCCCTACTTGGCTAGTAACTTCATCCTTTTCTTTGTGACTGCGGATAGCATACCACCTTACTTCCTATATACAAGGCAAGACACCATTCTCAACTTACGTGGTCCGCGGTTGTCAGCATGACTGTAACATATTTTGTGGTCGTGTTCGGTACTCGCGAAGAAGTCTTCTCTAGGCACCTACGACTGGCTATGTGTCCGTGAAGATACAACTGATTACAAGTTTAGCTCATGCGCCACGACTCTAGAGGCTGAAACTTTGTATTTTGCCTTTACGTCATCAAAATGAACTACTGACGGATCGACCCCTTTGAAAGCGTTCTTACATGTATATCACCATGCGGCTACGGCCGTTCTGGCATTATTGGATGATATCGCGCACCTCGAGCGAGAACTTGAACCCGTTGCAGTGCTGGGTTGCGGCATTCCGCAACCTCAGTGTTCACGTGTTGATGTGTGCGTTGGACACCATAGATGTGCCCCACTCTGATCAGCGACTCGAAGTACGCCACAGCCGGAGGCGCCAAGATCTGGATACATCTGATAATTACGTTCACGCTAACATATGGACCAGTGGGGAACAAAGACATCGCAGATCGGCCAATTCGTGATCATCCAGGCGGCAGCGGCCTTTGTTAGTGAATGTCGACGCATGTCCGATTGCGTCTCTCGTCCTGTTGGGGAACTATGACATCGTTCGGAGGCTACCAGTCCGCCGCCGCGTACAATTGGTTTCCCCGCTCTATCTCCCTCACACGAGGAACTGTACTGGCACCCCTATCGCGGGCATTATCGGTGCCGGGGTTATCTGATTCTGTGCTCGATTTCTTTTACCAAACGTATCTGCAGACAGTGGGATCCAACAACTTGGCGACGCTGACGATTGGCACCGCAAGGACGTTCTAAGCCTCGACACTGGGACGCGGCTCCTGACGGTGACTTGATGCTCTTTCGTTACACCTTTCAGAGACCCCGCTCGTTTCTGTACATGGAGGTCCTAGTTGAAGGCTTGTACTACTTATCACTATGTCTGAATAGTCTGTTACTTTGTTCGAAATTTTGAACGCAAAAGCGTTACATTCGGGCGATCCTTTACCACCTACAGCCAAAAATGATCTACCTAGTCGACGGACGATAATGTGCGAGGCGAATGATACCTACTAGTACACGAAACTCGGAGAAAACTTGACACACGTGACAATACAGCAATCACAGTTGAAAGTCCATCTGCCAACGCTTATCCTCCTCGGTCAAGGTGGGCGATACATCCGGAGAACTTTCAAGGATTGTATCTGATCCTGAACTCTGGGGTGAAATGACGGGAACGACTTCCCGTGCAAGTGCTTCCAAAAGCTCTTTCCACAAGTCTTCTTCTAGAGCCTTGAGTACTTGAACGTCAACACCGACAGCAGGGGGACTCCATGCAAATATTAAGCCATGAGTTCCTGGAAGTTCAAAGCGTTCGTGCAACCGATACTCGAGATGTGTCGCGAGTTTGTCGCAACACCAACAACATTTCTTGCTGACTGTAATGGCATCCAGCTAACCAAGATCAGGTGCGATGAACACGAATCAAACATCGATGGAATCACACCTCATGCCTGAGGAGATCACTCAGAATCCCCTCATTCTCTATTTGCACCCCATATTTGCAGCGCTCGTTGTAATGCTCGTAGGCAATGAGACCCATAAGACTCGCCTCCGCATGGACTGTTCCCCTAAACGATGAGTTGTAGTGTTTGCGAAGGGCTCCGATTCTCTGTTCAACATCACCGTCTGCAGTGTCATGTCTTTGATACATTTCTATCAGTTCATCGGCAGTTAACATTGAGGTACCACCCGGTGGGACTTCAACAAGTCCAACAATTGAGTTTGTTACCACCTGCTTCGCAAAGGGTGTAGCAGTGAGATCATTCAGAGCCGCATGCCAAGCTACAACTGCCTTCAGATAGCGAAGGACAGTTGTTCCGGCACCTTCTTTGTGTTCCGGGATTATGTCAGGGTCTGATTGAATAAAATAAAACAGAAGACTGCATGTATGCTCGCATATGACCTACCTACCATTTCCTCTGTAGCTGGAGATGATAGCAATCAGCAAGTAGGATTAAATGGACTGGAATACAGACCATCTATATAACACATGGAATCTTGAAGGTGCTGCGCAAGACTGGTTTTCTCCAGGAGGAATTGAACAACTTGCTGATCCCAAAAGATAAAGTGATACAAGACGATACACCATGTGTCGACCTCGACGACGGCGGAACGCTGGTCCTCCCCCAAAGCAAAGCATTTATTCTTCATAGGAAACTCGACCTTTCCAATATGTTTATTCAACACCCTGAGCATTATTGCAAGAATGCTCGCCCACAGCGACAATGTTTCCTTCGACATCATCCAATGAAGCTGGCCACCTTCTACACGTATCCCATGCTCAGGCATCAGAGTAGGATGGATATTGTATAGCCATGCAGGAATTGGGATCCATCGTGATTCCAACTCGGGATCGTGTGGTTGCCAGTTTTTGAGAACATCAAAGAGGCGATCGCCTTTGAAGAATATCTTGTCCTCGCGAAGCTGTGCTGATAGCTTGCGGAAGCTGCGCGTAACCACGAAAATTCGTAAAGCGAGGTAATCCTCTCGATGGTCTGGGGCTCCTCTGTCGTACTCTTCGAGTGCAGCCCAGATGTCTGCAATATGATCCGCCAATGAATCGGGATCCGGGGGGCTAGCAGCAAATAAACTGTAAGATGAACGATGACAACGGATAATTCCACTTACCCCTTTACCACGTCGTGGAACAATTTGTCAGCCTTGTGTATCTGAGTGACGTTCAGAGTGGACACTGGTGAATTTGTGTAAGGACTTTGGGTGACGATGAGTGTCCGCGCAGTTCCATCGTTTCCCAACGCGCCCGTAGCCGCTATGGCCTGTGCTTCGCGTGGACTATTCTTACCGCCGCGTGTAAGGAGGGTCACAATATGGTGCAAGAACTTGGGAATTTCTCGGCGATTACTGGTGGGATCAGACCGTGCTTTCATCGACTCTAGCACAGTAGTCAGCGTACGGATACGCTCTGAGAGGTTTTCGAATTCTTCTGTCATTGTTGCACAGCAGCGCGAGATGGGTTTAACGTGGAGGGGATCGGGGATCAATAAGATCTAGAGGACTCTAGAAGAGGAGGGTGAGTTGTTTGCAAATGCCCGTGGGAAATTGATCTCTCGTCTCCACGACGTCACTCATCCGCCTTGCAGCGCTCATCCGAGCCCATTTCAGCGCACCACGCCCTGCCGCCATTTCACATCCCGGCTCCTCGCAGCTCACCCCCCGGGGTCCGGAGCGCGCGATCCCGACTTTCGGGTACACGCACCACCCTCGTAGCTCACCATACCCGGCAACTCGGACTCCCGTCCCGGCCGGAGAGCGCATTACACTTCGCCCGTTCGCCCACTCTCAACTCACTACCACTTACTCCTCCTAGCACACGGAGCGATGTCGAAAGAGGCACTGATAATAATAGCATCGTACTAGCGGCGCACGTGCGCCAGTCCCGACTTCAACGTAGCATAAGTGAGTTCCGTGGAAAATACTGCTTCTATTCATACCTCGTACACTTTGAAGAGGAGTACTTAAACATTTCAAACTCGAAAGACACACAGCTGGCGTAAGCGCTTGAATGATAGGGATTCCGTAAACGAATTCAAACGCTGCGTTCCGTGGATGATTTTTCCATTCTCACCCCAATGATAAAGGTTTTGCGATTGCCTGCAATCGTTTGTGGCAGTTGCCCGGACATCTGCTTTATAGAACCATGCTCTTAAAAGAGTCGGGGGTGCAGTATGTATCTAGCTTACTTCGTATAGCCTGAGCATTCCGTTATTTGCGTTCTAAGCACCACCCTGAAGGTCTGCGATTCCAATTCGCGGTGACTGGCTGTTAAAATCATACACCGTATAGAACTTCTGGAGGAAGATAGCTCCGAGCGACCAGAATTCTAGTCGTGTTCACCGTTCAGCATGGGAAGAGGAAATGCTGAATAGAAGAATCTCACTAAGATTCCCATTCGCGATTCCGCTAAAGCAATTTTTCGACTTATACATAACCCGTCCTGTGTTGAGGACCTCGGGAGGGAGTGAAAACGGCCTTCCACCAATGTGCAGAGTCACGGTAGGAAATGAAATACATGGGACTACAGGGAGTCAATAAAAAGTACCTGATTCAATCGAAACTCACAGGTGTAGTAACCAATCCCGCTCGGATCAGCTGGCCCACCGCGCGCCGCCCTGTGCACGGCTAAAACTCCATCCGGATCACCATAAATGATGTTGGCACTAGTATCGATGATGGCGGGTACATTCATCAGAACTGTCTTGTCATTAACTTGAATGCTATCTATCCTCAGCTGCCAGAGAACCTGAAAGGGAAATGTAAATATACATCCATTACCGTCTGGCGTTTGCACTCACCGGATTTGTTACAGGGGTATAGACGAGGGTGCTCTGAACGTAAAGCGCTCTGTTCGTTCCACCAACGTACAGCTCGCCTCCAGAATCGGTGAGCTTGAGTGAAAACACTGGTTGAGACAGCTTTCCTTCATCGAAGAGTGTGTGAAACAGAGGGCTCTTGGCATAAAGATTTGAGAAAGACGGGAAAGCCAATCCCAATATACCATCTGGAGCAAACTCAGATGCTCCCATTTTTGAAGAGTATATTGTTGCAGCACCGATGGCCTGGAAGTCTGCCTATTCATTGGTCGGAGGTGATGATGTTCGCAAACAGTAAGAACATACGGTAAAACCAGCAATGGTTACATTGTCCAAGTATTGGTTACCACCGACCATCCTACCGTCTGTAAAATCAATTGCAAATTTTTTCTCGAGGTCCACGTTGGTGAGTTGGGCCGATGCAAGATCCCAGAGGTGATTGTGGCTTCTGCAGTTCTCATTACCGATTGAGGTTGGAACAAAGAGATCGCTGGGTCGAATAAGACCAGAGAGTAGGATGGTACTGACGGAAAACACTTACCTAAAAGCGGTGTTGAGCTGGACTGAGGCGGAGACTAGAGTGAGTGGGTATCACGAATGCACGGAAAAACTTACCAGTGAAGGGCGTGGGAGGAGTGCCGATCGTAATGGTCCCATACCATATTCCGTTCACGTATTTTGTCAAACCAAGGGCAGCTCCGGACACGTCCCGTTTCACAGCATCCACGCCACTTGGCCCATGAATGATCTTGCTAAAAACGTGTCAGAAAAAATGATGCCTGAGGACACCTCAGGTTGATTTACGTGTTATGTGATTGAAATTTGCCCGCGTCGGTATCAGAGCGTTTCGTGAGTGGTATGGCTATACCATCATTTCCCCCCCTCGGATCAGTTGCTTGGGCGGCCAAAACGAAAACAGCTACTGTGACGGCAATGGTTGTGATCACCTTGAAGAACATTGGGTAACAAATGTGGAGGAGCAAGTAGTACGTGCGCCTGACTTAAATATCTATAGGGATGGCATGACGTATAGGAACTAACCGGATAACAATCAAATTGATGAAGTACATTTGGATCATCGAAACAGATGCTATGGGTGAAAATTTTAGCCAACGAGTCAAGATGGATTCAACCGAGACTGTCACTCTTGATGGTGCATGTCACCAAGTTTGCCTGCAGTGCAAGGCGGAGCGGGCGATGGTCGAAGGGTGCCAGTGAGTCGGTGGTGCCATCTACACCTTCCTTTCGATCAGTGTAAAGAGTCAATGTTTGGCTATGTTAGCACTCGTTGCAGAAGCAAGTACTTAGTTCGAGAAATTTAAGTAGACTAATTACGTAATCATTACCCCGAGTGTAGAGACCTTTGCATTTTCGTTTTCGAGCGCACTGCGTGCGCCGGCAGGGCTCCACATGCGG
>JBBPOK010000492.1:0-22451 GCA_038091415.1 Leccinum variicolor
GTCTTCATCGTACAACAGCTGTATCCCAGCCTCCCTTTCCTTTCATCCTCGAACACCCCGTGTTTCGCTCGCCATTCAAGATGCCGAAATGGATGGGCGCATCTCGGAATTAAAAACTTCGATGTCTCAGACAGAGGCAATGCTCGTCTATAACCGAGTCATGCGCCTGCCATTAGCGCGATTTGCCCACCGGACACTATACCTTCCATGTATCTTGTTCCCGGTCAAAAAGCTCGCTGAGAAACTTGATGCCGAGATCGGTGAAGGGAAGTGTTTCGGTGCTCGGGTGTCGGGGATCGGCCAGGTAGAATTTCGGACGTCGGACGCGCTTTCATTGGCACAGCCGTGCAAGCTCCTTTTCATCTATCCCTGGATCCGGGACTTACGTGGTCCTCTCGACGAGGTCGGTTGGGGAAGCGCATCGGAGAGCGGCGATGAATCGGACTCATGGTCTGGTTCAGAGGCCAAAGCGAATTCTCAGTCTCGAGCTGCACCCACTGCACCCACTGCGGCCGCTCCTCCCTTGTATGCTGGACCCGTTGCCACGACAGATGACTATACCCGCGCATTGCAGCTCGTCGTCCGTCTGCAACAGCCATTCCATGCTCTCTTGCTGGAGCAACAATCCCATGGGGAGTACAAACGTGTCGCTGCTGAGCACGAGATCGTCTTGCCAGGGCTGAAACGTCGCATCAGCTCTGCGAAGGAAATTCGCATCGGGGTAGTAGAGATATCGTAGTGGCAGGAGCTCGGGGGACATGTGTAGGATAACACTAGCATTTTGTTGCTCGCGATCCATTAGCCTTGACTGACGTGGTTCTTGCATGGTACATATTTTGAATCGAGCCTTTTGTAGTAGTTTTCGAGTATGTTATATTACGCCGGGTGGGGGGGGGCTACATACGTGTATGAACTTCCAAACTACACAATCAGCGAGAAAGACACAAATGACCGCAAAAAGCATAGCATCCAGTGCTAGAGACCGCATTCTGCACGTCTGCGATCACAATATCTCCACGACTTCTACTCAGACATCCCTGGCAGAACTGATTCGGCGTTCAAGATCTCATGCTCAGCAGCGATCCGCTTGTGGTTCCCTCCATGCGACTGTTGCTGCAGCAAAAGCCCACGGAACGGCTGCTGCAGACGGACGACCACTCTCCTACACCGATTCCAGGCAAGCGCACCGAATCGCCGGTTCGAATTTACCAGCCTCATAATTCGTTTGCGCGATGCGATACGCGATCCACAAGATTAACCGTCCTTGGCTCGTAGGCGAGCTGTACTTTTTGGATAATTCGTACGATCGTATATAGAGCTGCTGACATGTCAACTATCAACACGTCTGTCTTAAACAAAAAAAAAAAATAGATACCTCCAACACGATCGTCAAGTGATCCACCCTCCATTCATTGGCATATTCAGGCGCAGCATTCGCTCCCGGCGAGGTACTTTCGCTCGCATCTAGCTTCGGTACAACGCGCTGCACGTAGTAATATGGCCCGGATATTGCAGGGCATGACTGGGGTTCAATGCGAGAGTCCAAACCTCCATATCGGACGGAGCACTCGGTTCCCCGGTGATTAGGGTATGTACCAGAAACATGAGCGTGGAACTGGAGCCCTTCCCGATAAGTTCTGTAAGCATATGATGTCTGGGAACCCTGAGACACGATGTGATGAGACTTACTGCCATGCCATCCAACTCCAATACTCAAAGGTCTCCTCACCAATGCCCCAACCACGGGAAAAGGACAAAACGGCGCATGTAGAGGTTATGATAGGAGAGGGCGAGTGCGTGCTCGTTCTTGTATAGATAGACCTTGGTAATTTCAGTGGTTGTGAAACGCACGACAGAGTATGACACACTTGAGCGCCACTTCACCTTCACCTCCAAATTCCGCAAAGCAGGCCATCTTGTACAGTACTTGCATCGGACCGACCATCATTCGGGTCGAAGTGGGCGAGGGTTGGCAGTACCCATTGGAATCAGAGGCGGTGGATTATAGGACGATGCTTGAGAGTGTTGGTTGCGCTTTCGACGTTGCTTCGAATAACACGTGTAGCAGTCTACGGCAGGCTCATACAGCGCATCTTGCAAGCTGCTAATCGAATTAGCCAAGGCAACGACAATGGATATCATACCCACCGACTTATAAACGAACTCGTCCAGCTCCACAGACTGACGGGACTGAGCACAAACAACGCCTCCTTCGCATCTAGTCTATGTTTCCTTCGGATATATGATAGGCGCGTGCCTAAAGACGGACCGTCAGATCGAAATTACACAGTGAACATGGCAAAGCAAACAGGAACAGAAAGAACCGCACAGAGCATCTATTTGCTGGCTAGCAAGACGACGGTGAGCTTGATATTTTGTTCGTTCGTAGTCTTTTTGCGCTTGGTGGTCTCCGCACTCAGCTCAGTCTCTCCATTCCTTCTGTGGATCCACGATTGTGGTCGAGGGCGGGTGGATCGAGTTGGGAAACGCGACGTCGCGCTCAATGTCTCGAACATGCGCTGGAAGAGGACGAACACGTATTTGCGTACGCATATCGGTGCTATCAAGCGTAGAGGGGCGAGGTAGGGGTGAGCGGGACAGCGCATAATTCTGAATGAGGGTTCGACGGTAGCCTCGTGGCAAGCCTCCAAGTTGTAACGGCGGGAGAACACGTAATCATTACCCGTTGACCCTGTACTCCCACTACATATCCGTGACCGACTGAGCTCCGAGCGTGATCAATGCATTCCACAGAAAATGGTAAATAGATCCCTGATACCCCCTGGCCTGCGATAACTGTTTGTCGACACCTGTTAGATCGCTCGAAAGTAACCGAAATTCAGTGTGCAAATGTGGTATTCTCAAGTTGCTTTACTGCGGATAGCAAGCAGGTATTCAGCGGTGGTGCCGATGGGATGATTCGCCGATGGCAAGTAGACGACGGACATCAGGTTGGCTCAGCAATTCAAACAGGATCCGTTATCCTTGCCACCGCGTTGTCAAGGGATGGCAAATGGCTGGTGTGCGGGTTAAACTCACATCCGTATGTCAGCGTGTGGAATGCGGAAAGTCACACAAAAGTTCTGGACATCGCGAGTCCAAGTCACACAGGCGCAGTGTTTTCGGTTGATATTTCTTCCCATTCGACCACATTTGCCACGGGTGGGTGCGACGACAACCGCGCATTTATCTGGAGCACTACCACAGGCAAACGACTCCTGGGTCCACTGCAGCATGACTCCAAAGTGGTTGCAGTTCGGTTCTCTCCGGACGCCCACCGTCTCGCCACTGCCACGACTAGAACGTCAATCAGAATCTTTAACAGTTACGACGGTCAACAATTGCTCGACATCCCGTGCTCATTTGTGAATGACGTATCCTCACCACTTGCCTGGTCGGCCGATGGCTGTCAAATTTATGCTGCCTCTCAGCCCTCCAACAAAGCCAAGTATTTTGACTCATCCTCAGGGTCATTGCTCGGTACATGGCTTCTTCCTACCAGTAGCAGTTCCGCACGTATTTCTTCTATCGCAGCATCGTCCAACCAGAAGTTTATCGCAGTTACCAAAAACACCTCGCTGTCTTTTCATGATGCCTCGACATACAAGCAAATTGGTCCCACAATCAATCACACCAGTGATGTCTACACCATGACGCTCTCCCCTGAGGGCGCCTACGTTGTTACTGGCGAATACAACGGGAAAGTTACCGTGAGGAGTCTTCTCGGTGTCCTTCCGGACTCGTACCTTACAAGAGATGTAAGTGTTTCTCTTGCTAAACGTTGACAAATCTCAAAGTGTGAAATCTCCTACTGTTTCCTCAGCGTCGTGAGTGCGTTAAACGATGTTTATTTCACCACTTCTGATCTGTTTGTATCAGAATTTCCACTCATGCAAATCAACGAAGATATACTTGAAGCTTGGACTCATGGCGACTTGACTCGCACGGAAAAGGTCCTGACCGAAAAGATCCTAGATGTTCAAGATTCTTCTCACCATTCGCAGTACCTCGCTCACCGGTCCCTCGTACGGTCCCGTCTGAAGCAATACAACTTGGCCATAGATGATGCGAAAAAGGTAACCTTTCGACTGTCTTTGGTTTCGTCACGCGTTAACTGTTGCATTTCAAGTCTGTCGAGGTTCAGCGGTCCACAATCGGTCAGATTGCGATCACAATAGCCCGCGCAGCCAATGGCGACCACGACGCTGCCATGCGTGTATTTGACCTTGTGTTCACTAATGGTTCCTTGCCCGAAAGCAATTTTGTTTTGCTTATCAAGGCACGTGCCTACTGTTCTCGTTGCTATTTGCATTAACACTTGGTTTCATACAGGCCATTGTCCTGTTTCAGTGTGGAAGACACAATGAAGCTATCTCGCGGGTCGAAGACTTGATCGAGGCTATGGATGACAAGACTATATATGTCACGGTCCGGGTATGTAAATTCTACAATTTGACCAGCATAAAATGATGAACAGGTCGTATTCAGGCCCGAATGTATACCATATTCACAAGTATGTCGTTGGAGGAGGGAGACCATGAGCAGGCCGCGGAATGGCTCAGGCGCGCAGGGGAACCTATTGTCCCTCAAGATTGTCCTGAACTCCTTGTTGTCTCACTTGTAAGCTACTTGCTCTCACTCCACCTTCAATGTGACTCACAGTATTCGAAAGATTTTTGGATGGAACTTTGATGGTCTTCCTATTGAAATTCAGAAACACCTTCAGCAATGCACGAACATGTTAGAAGACATTGGCAACGTTGCGATGCAGTCTAAGAATACAGAAGAGGCCATTGCGAGCTATTCTGCAGCATTGTCTTTGAATCCTTTGAATCCCGCGCGTCTCCTAGTCAAACGAAGCAAAGCTCGTGCAATAATCATGCTGTTGGAGGATGCATTGAAAGATGCCGATGACGTATGGCTTTTCCATCTTTCTCATGTGACAATACTGAGTCTCAACCACTCAGGCAATCGAGGCGGACCCTCAGGGTCTCTGGGGGGATACGAAAGAAGGCACGCTGCGCTGCATGGTTTGGAGCGCTATGATGATGCGGCTGATACAATCAAACAAATGATTACTCTCGAGTGTCAATGCGAAGCAGGAGGAGATGGAGCGTTGTGCCAATTGTTTGAGGAGCTGTTGGCTCGCTCGGGCGAGGCAACAGTGCTTGCCTGGACGGGACAGTCTTCATCGTACAACAGCTGTCTCCCAGCCTCCCTTTCCTTTCATCCTCGAACCCCCCAAGCTTCGCTCGCCAATGAAGGTGCCGAAATGGATGGGCGTATCGCGGAATTAAAAAGTTCGATGTCTCAGATAGAGGCAATGCTTGTCTATGACCGAGTCATGCGCCTGCCATTGGCCCGATTTTCCGACCGCAGACTATACCTCCCATGTATCTTGTTCCCGGTCAAGAAGCTCACTGAGAAACTTGATGCCGAGGTCAGTGAAGGACAGCGTTTCGGTGCTCGGGTGTCGGGGATGGGCCAGGTAGAATTTCGGACGTCGGACATGCTTTCATTGGCCGAGCCGTGCAAGCTCCTTTTCGTCCATCCCTGGATCCGTGACTTGCGTGGTCCACTCGACGAGGTCGGTTGGGGAAACACATCAGACAGCGGTGATGAATCGGAGTCGTGGTCTGGTTCGGAGGCCGAAGCGAGTTCTGTGTCTCGAGCTGCACCTGCGGCCGCTCCTCCCTTGTATGATGGACCCATCGCCACGACAGATGACTATACCCGCGCATTGCAGCTCGTCGTCCGTCTGCAACAACCATTCCATGCTCTTTTGCTGGAGCAACAATCCCATGGGGAGTACAAACGTGTCGCTGCTGAGCATGAGATCGTCTTGCCAGGGCTGAAACGCCGCATCAGCTCTGTGAAGGAAATCCGCGTCGGAATTGTGGAGATATCGTAGTGGCAGGAGCGTGAGGGACATATGTAGGATAATACTAGGATTCTGTTGCTCACGATCCATTAGCCTAACTGACGTGGTTCTTGCATGGTACATATTTTGAATCGAGCCTTTCGTGGTAGTTTTCGAGTATGTTACATTACGCCGGGTAGGGCCTACATACTACATGCATGAACTTTCAAACTACACGATCAGCGAGAAAAGACACAAATGACCACAAAAAAAGCATAGCATCCAGTGCCAGAGACCGCATTCTGCACGTCTGCGATCACAATATCTCCACGACTTCTACTCGGACATCCTCGGCAGAACTGATGCGGCGTTCAAGCCCTGGCACGACGATCACATGCCAGCGACCCGCTTGTAGTTCCCTCCATGCGACCGTTTCCGCAGCAAAAGCCTACAGAACGGCTGCTGCAGACGGAAGACCACTCTTCTACACCGATTCCAGGCAGGCGCACCAAATCGCCGGTTCGAATTTACCAGCCGCATAATATGTTTGCGCGATGCGAAACGCGATCCACAAGATTAACCGTCCTTGGCTCGTAGGCGAGCTGTACTTTTTGAATGATTCGTACGATCGCATATAGAGCTGCCAACATATGTCAAATATATAAACACGTCGGTCTTGAACAAACAAAATAGATACCTCCAACACGATCGTCAAGTGAACCACCCTCCATTCATTGACATATCCAGGTACAATATTGGCTCCCTGCAAGGTATCCTCGCTCGCCGAAAACCGCTCGCACCTAGCTTCGGTACAACGCGCTGCCATGTAGTAATGCATGACTAGGGTTCAATCCGAGAGTCCGAACGTCCGAGCACCCGGTTCCCGCATGATTGGGGTATGCGCCAGAAACGCGAGCGTGGAACCGGAGCCCTGCCAGAGACGTTCCGTAAGCATACGATGTCTGGGAGCCTGAGACGGGATGTGATGAGACTCACTGCCGTGCCAACCAACTTTAATACTCAAAGGTCCCTCACCGATACCCCAACCACGGGAAAAGTCGGAAAAATGGGGCATGTGGAGGTTATGATAGGAGAGGGCGAGTGCGTGCTCGTTCTTGTATAGATAGAGCTTGGTAATTTGAGTGGTTGTGAAACGCACGAAAGAGTATGACATACTTGAGTGCCACTTCGTCTTCACCTCCGAATTTCGCAAAGCAGGCCATCTTGTACTCGGACCGTCCATCCTTCGGGTCGAAGTGTGCAAGGATTGGCAGTGCCCATTGGAATCAAAGGTGGTGGATTATATGACGATGCATGAGAGTGTCGATTGCGCTTTCGACACATGTGCTTCGAGTGGGACGTGTAGCAGTCTACGGCAGGCTCGTACAAGTGCTGATGCATCTTACAAGCTGACCAAATTAGCCAAGGCACTGACGACAATGTATATCATACCCACCGACCTATGAACGAACTCGTCCAGCTCCACAGGACTGACGGGACTGAGCACAAACAACGCCTCCCTCGCATTTAGTCTATGTTTCCTTCGGATACATGATAGGCGCGTGCCTAAAGACGGACCGTCAGATCGAAATTACACAGTGAACATGGCAAAGCAAACAGGAACAGAAAGAACCGCACAGAGCATCCATTTTCTGGCTAGCAAGACGACGGTGAGCTAGATATTTCGTTCGTAGTCTTTTTGTGCTTGGTGGTCTCCGCGCTCAGCTGAGTGTCTCTCCACCGTTCCTTGTGTGTGGATTCACGATTGTCGTCGAGGGTGGGAGTGGATCGACTGGGAAACGCGACGTCGCGCTCAATGCCTCGAACATGCGCTGGAAGAGGACGAACACGTGTTTGCGTACGCATATCGGTGCTATCAAGCGGTAGTGGGACGAGGAGGGATGAGCGAGTCTTTGGCCTGAGCGTAGGATCGTTAGCGCGAGGGAGAAAGGAAATGGATTTGTACGGATATCACGTGGGATGTACAAATACGTCTGGAGTACTACGAGTGTAGGGGAGGATACTAGTGAGATGTGCTAAAGGGAATGTGGGCGGCAGCGCGCAGTGCTGTCCGGCTCCGGACCGACTTGGGTTGAGGATGAGCTGCGAGGGCGGGTGGGCATCCGCCTCGCAGCACTATCGCAAGAGCCTTCAGGGACCCGGAACCCGGGGAGTCGAGGCGGACGTGATGATTTTGAAAAAAATTATCGCGAGGGAGTGGAGGATGGGTGAAAAGAGATGAGGCGGATCGTCTAAGAGGTTGACGATGCGAACGCCGAAGCAGTGATGAGGGCGAAAAGGAAAGAGCAGTGGCGGCACTTTCCTTTCGCACGGCCGAAGACAATCATGTTCTGGCATTGCACTCGTGCTTCGTTACATACTTAACAGAACGCCACGCAGCGGATAATTCTGAATGGGGGGTTCGAGTCGGCGACGGTAGCCTCATGGCAAGGCTCCAAGTTGTAACGGCGGGAGAACACGTAATCTTTACCCTTTGACCCTGTACTCCCACTACATATCCGTCACCGACTGAGCTCCGAGCGTGATCAATCAATGCATTCCACAGAAAACGGTAAATAGATCCCTGATGCCCCCTGGCCTGCGATAACTGTTTGTCGACACCTGTCAGATCGCTCGAAAGTAACCGAAATCCAGTGCGGACATGTGGTATACTCAAGTTGCTTTACTGCGGATAGCAAGCAGGTATTCAGCGGTGGTGCCGATGGGATGATTCGCCGATGGCAAGTAGACGCCGACGGACATCAGGAAGTTGGCTCAGCGATTCAAGCAGGGTGCGCTATCTATGCCACCGCGCTGTCAAGGGATGGAAAATGGTTGGTGTGCGGGTTGGCCTCTCATCCGTATGCCAGCGTGTGGAATGCCGAAACTCAGACAAAAGTTCTGGACATCGCGAGTCCAAGTCACACAGGCGCGGTGTTTTCGGTTGATATCTCTTCCAACTCGACGACATTTGCCACGGGTGGGTCAGACAATCGCGTATTTATCTGGAGCACTACCACAGGCAAACGACTCGTGGGCACACTGCAACATGACTCCGCCATGGTTGTAGTTCGGTTCTCTCCGGACTCCCACCGTCTCGCCACTGCGACCGGAACGTCAATCAGAATCTTTAACAGCGACAACGGCCATCTGTTGCTCGACATCCCGTGCTCATTCAACTGGAATCTCTTATCCTCACCACTTGCCTGGTCAGCCGATGGTTGTCAAATTTATGTTGCCTCTCAGCCGTCCAACGAAGCCAAGTGTTTTGACCCATCCTCAGGGTCCTTACTCAGTACATGGCCTCTTCCTACCAGCAGCGGTTCCATAAACATTTCTTCTATCGCAGCATCGTCCAACCAAAAGTTTATCGCCGTTACCAAAAGCACCTCGCTGTCTTTTCATGATGCCTCAACATACATGCAAATTGGTCCTATAATCAATCATGCTAATGATGTCTACTCCATGACGCTCTCCCCTGATGGCGCCTACGTTATGACCGACGAAACAAACGGGAAAGTCACCGTGAGGAGTCTTCTTGGCATCATTCCTGACTCGTACCTTACAGGGGATGTAAGTGTTTCTGTTGCTAAACGTTGATGAATCTCAAAGTGCGAAATATCCTTGTTTCCTCAGCGTCGTAAGTACGTTAAACTATGTTTATTTCGCCACTTCTGATCTGTAGGTATCAGAATTTCCACTCATGCAAATCAGCGAAGAGACACTTGAAGTTTGGACTCAGGGCGACTTGACTCGCACCGAACTAGTCCTGACAGAAAAGATCCTAGATGTTCAAGATCCTTTTCGTCATTCACAGTGCCTCGCTCAACGGTCCCTGGTACGATCCCTTCTGAAGCAATACAACTTGGCTATCGATGATGCGAAAAAGGTAGCCTTTCGATTGTCTTTAGTTCCGTCACGCATTAACCAGTATCACACACCAAGTCTGTCGAGGTTCAGCGGTCCACAATCGGTCAGATTGCAATCACAATAGCCCGCGCAGCCAATGGCGAGCACGACGCTGCTATGCGTGTATTTGACCTCGTGTTCACTAATGGTTCCTTGCCCGAAAGCAATTTTGTTTTGCTTATCAAGGCACGTGCCTACTGTTCTCATCGCTGTTTGTATTAATACTTCGCTTCATACAGGCCATCGTCCTGTTTCAGTGTGGAAGACATGATGAAGCTATTTCGCGAGTCGAGGACTTGATCGATGCTATGGATGACAAAACTATATATATCGCAGTCCGGGTATGTAAATTCTACGATTTGACCAGCATGATATGATGAACAGGTCATATTCAGGCCCGAATGTACATCATACTCACAGGGATGTCGTTGGAGGAAGGAGATCATGAGCGGGCTGCGGAATGGCTCAGGCGTGCAGAGGGACCTGTTGTTCCTCAAGATTGTCCTGAGCTGGTCGTCATCTCACTTGTAAGCTGCTTAGTCTCAATCCATCTTCAACCTGACCCACAGTATTCGAAAGATTTTTGGATGGAACTTTGATGATCTTGCTATTGAAATTATGCAACACCTTCAGCAATGCATGAACATGTTGGAAGACATTGGCAACGTAGCGATGCAGTCTAAGAATACAGAAAAGGCTATTGCAAGTTATTCTGTTGCATTGTCTTTGAATCCCTCGAATCCCGCACGTCTCCTGGTCAAACGAAGCACACTTCGCGCAACAATAATGTTGTGGGAGGATGCATTGAAGGATGCTGATGGCGTATGGCTTTTCCATCTTTCTTACGTGACAATATTAAGTTTCAACCACTCAGGCAATCGAGGCGGACCCCAAGGGTCTCTGGGGATACGAAAGAAGGCACGCTGCGCTGCATGGTTTGGAGCGCTATGATGATGCAGCTGATACAATCAAACAAATGATTGCTCTCGAGTGTCACTGCGAAGCAGGAGGGGATGGAGCATTGTGCCAATTGTTTGAGGAGCTGTTGGCTCGTTCGGGCGAGGCAACAGTGCTTGGCTGGACGGGACAATCTTCAGCGTACAACAGCTGTCTCCCAGCCTCCCTCTCCTTTCATCCTCGAACCCCCCAAGCTTCGCTCGCAATTGAAGATGCCGAAATGCATGGGCGCATCTCGCAATTAAAAACTTCGATGTCTCAGACAGAGGCAATGCTTGTCTATATCCAAGTCATTCGCCTGCCAATAGCGCGATTTGTCCGCCGGACACTACACCTCCCATGTATCTTGTTCCCGCTCAAGAAGCTCGTCGAGAAATCTGACGCTGAGATCGGTGAAGGAAAGTGTTTCGGTGCTCGGGTGTCGGGGATCGGCCAGGTAGAATTTCGGACGTCGGACACGCTTTCATTGGCAGAGCCGTGCAAGCTCCTTTTCGTCCATCCCTGGATCCGGGACTTACGTGGTCCACTCGACGAGGTCGGTTGGGGAGATGCATCGGACAGCGATGATGAGTCGGACGCATGCTCTGGTTCCGAGGTTGCAGCCAATTCTCAGTCTCGAGCTGCACCCACCACGGCCGCTCCTCCCTTGTATGTTGGACCCGTTGCCACGATGGATGACTATACCCGTGCATTGCAGCTCGTCGTCTGTCTGCAACAGCCTTTCCATGCTATTTTGCTGGAGCAACAATCCCATGGGGAGTACAAACGGGTCGCTGCTGAGCATGAGATCGTCTTGCCAGGGCTTAAACGCCGCATCAGCTCTGCTAAGGAAATCCGAGTCGGAATTGTAGAGATATCGTAGTGGCAGGAGCGCGGGGGACATATGTAGGATTCTGTTGCTGACGTGGTTCTTGCATAGTACATATTTTGAATCAAGCCTTTCGTGTTAGTTTTAGAGTATGTTGTATTACGCCGGGTGGGGGCCTACATACGTGTATGAACTTCCAAACTACAAGATCAGCGAGAAAGACACAAATGACTGCAAAAAAGCATAGCATCCAGTGCCAGAGACCGAATTCTGCATGTCTGCAATCACAATATTTCCACGACTTCTACTTGGACATCCCTGGCAGAACTGATGCGGCGTTCAAGCCCTGGCACGACGATCTCGTGCTCAGCAGGGACCCGCTTGTAGTACCCTCCGTGCGACTATTTCTGCAGGCATGACTAGGTTCAATCCGAGAGTTCGAACGTACATATCGAACGGAGCATCCCGGTCCGGTTCCCGCATGATGGAACCTGAGCGCTGAGCCCTGCCAGAGAAGTTCTATGAGCACACCGATAGTCTGAGACACAATGTGATGAGACTTACTGCCGTGCCATCCAACTTCAATATTGTGTAGATAGAGCTTGGTAATTTGAGTGGTTGTGAAACGCACGAAAGAGTACTTTGAAGTTTGACATACTTGAGCGCCACTTCATCTTCACCTCCGAATTCCGCAAAGTAGGCCATCCTGTACTCGTATTGGACCGACCATCCTTCGGGTCGAAGTGGGCGAGGGTTGGTAGTACCCACTGGAATCGGAGGCGGTGGATTATAGCACGACGCTTGAGAGTGTTGGTTGCGCTTTCGACGTTGCTTCGAGTGAGACGTGTAGCAGTCTACTGCAGGGTCATACAGCGCATCTCGCAAGCTGACCGAATTAGCCAAGGCAACGACAATGGATCGTCCAGCTCCACAGGACTAACGGGACTGAGCACAAACAACGCCGCCCTCGATTCTAGTCTATGTTTCCTTTGGATAAATGATAGGCGCGTGCCTAAAGACAGACCGTCTGATCGAAATTACACAGTGAACATGGCAAAGCAAACAGGAACAGAAAGAACCGCACAGAGCATCCATTTTCTGGCTAGCAAGACGCCGGTGAGCTAGATATTTGGTTCGTTCGTAGTATTTGCGTGCTTGGTCTCCGCGCTCAGTTCCGCGTCTCTCCATCGTTCTTTCTCTGTGGATTCACGATCGTGCTCTAGGTCGGGTGGATCGATCATCGAGTGGGAAACGCGACGTCGCGCTTAATGTCTCGAACATCATGCGCTAGAAGAGGACTATCACAAGTTTTCGTACGCATATCGGTGCCATCAAGCCGTCGTGGTAGAGGAGGGGTGAGCGGGGACAACGGAGAATTTTGAATGGGGGTTCGACTGTAGCCTCATTGCAAGCCTCCAAGCTACAACAACACGTGATCGCTACCTGACCCTGTACTCCCACTCTGAGCTCCGAGCGTGATCAATGCCTTCCACAGAAAACGGTAAATAGATCTCTAATACCCCATGGTCTGCGATAAATGTTTGTCGACACCTGTCAGATCGCTCGAAAGTAACCGAAATCCAGTGTGGAGGTGCGGTATACTCAGGTTGCTTTACTGCGGATAGCAAGCAGGTATTCAGCGGTGGTAATGAAGGGATGATTCGCCGATGGCAAGTAGACGACGGACATCAGGTTGGCTCAGCAATTCAGGCAGGATCCGCTATCCGGGCCACGGCGCTGTCAAGGGATGGCAAATGGCTGGTGTGCGGGTTGGCCTCACCTCCGTATGCCAGCGTGTGGAATGCGGAGACTCACACAAAAGTTCTGGACATCGCGAGTCCAAGTCACACAGGCTCGGTATATTCGGTTGATACTTCTTCCAACTCGACGACATTTGCCACGGGTGGGTCAGACAATCGCGTATTTATCTGGAGCACTACCACAGGCAAACAACTCGTGGGCCCGCTGCAACATGCCGCCATGGTTGTAGTTCGGTTCTCTCCGGACTCCCACCGTCTCGCCACTGCGACCAGAACGTCAATCAGAATCTTTAACAGCGACAACGGCCATCAGTTGCTCGACATCCCGTGCTCATCCAGCTGGCATATCTTATCCTCGCCGCTTGCCTGGTCAGCCGATGGTTGTCAAATTTACGCTTCCTCTGAGCCGTCCAACGAAGCCAAGTGTTTTGACCCATCCTCAGGGTCCTTACTCAGTACATGGCCTCTTCCTACCAGTAGTAGTTCCACGCGTCTCTCTTTTATCACAGCATCGTCCAACCAAAAGTTTATCGCCGTTACCAAAAGCACCTCGCTGTCTTTTCATGATGCCTCGACATACAGGCAAATTGGTCCTATAATCAATCACGCCAGTGATGTCTACTCCATGACGCTCTCCCCTGATAACGCCTACGTCGTTACCGGCGAATACAACGGGACAGTTACCGTGAGGAGTCTTCTTGGTGTCCTTCTGGATTCGTACCTTACAGCAGATGTGAGTGTTTCTCTTGCTAAACGTTGACGAATCTCAAAGTGTGAAATCTCCTACTGTTTCCTCAGCGTCGTGAGTGCGTTAAACGATGTTTATTTCACCACTTCTGATCCGTTTGTATCAGAATTTCCACTCATGCAAATCAACGAAGAGATACTTGAAGCTTGGACTCAGGGCGACTTGACTCGCACGGAAAAGATCCTAGATGTTCAAGATTCTTCTCGCCATTCGCAGTACCTCGCTCACCGGTCTCTCGTACGGTCCCGTCTGAAGCAATACAACTTGGCTATAGATGATGCGAAAAAGGTAGCCCCTCGATTGTCTTTGGTTCCGTCACGCATTAACTAATACGAACAACAAGTCTGTCGAGGTTCAGCGATCCACAATCGGTCAGATTGCAATCTCAATAGCCTGGGCAGCCAATGGCGACAACGACACTGCCATGCGTGTATTTGACCTCGTGTTCACTAATGGTTCATTGCCCGAAAGCAATTTTGTTTTGCTGATCAAGGCACGTGTCTACTACTGTTCTCGTCGCAATTTGCATTAATACTTGGTTTCATACAGGCCATCGTCCTGTTTCAGTGTGGAAGACACGACGAAGCTATCTCGCGAGTCGAAGACTTGATCGATGCTACGGATGACAAATCTATATATATCACAGTCCGGGTATGTAAATTCTACGATTTGACCAGCATGGAATGATGAACAGGTGGAATTCAGGCTCGAATGTGCATCATACTCACAAATATGTCGTTGGAAGAAGGAGACCATGAGCGGGCTGCGGAATGGCTCAGGCGCGCAGGGGAACCTGTTGTTCCTCAAGATTGTCACGAACTAGTCGTCGTCTCACTTGTAAGCTGCTTACTCTCACTCCATCTTCAACGTGACCCACAGTATTCGAAAGATTTTTGGATGGAACTTTGATGGTCTTGCTATTGAAATTCAGAAACACCTTCAGCAATGCATGAACATTTTGGAAGATATTGGCAATGTAGCAATGCAGTCTAAGAATGCAGAAAAGGCCATTGCAAGCTACTCTGCTGCATTGTCTTTGAATCCTGGAAATCCCGCGCGTCTCCTGGTCAAACGAAGCAAAGCTCGCGCAACAATAATGTTGTGGGAGGATGCATTGAAAGATGCTGATGACGTATGACTTTTCTATCTTTCTTATGTGAACGACACTGATTTTCAACCACTCAGGCAATCGCGATAGACCCCCAGGGTCCCTGGGGATACGCAAGAAGGCATGCCACGCTGCATGCTTTGGAGCGCTATGATGACGCAGCTGATACAATCAAACAAATGATTGTTCTCGAGCGTCATTGTGGAGAAGGAGGAGAAGCAGCATTATGCCAACTGTTTGAGGAGCTGATGGCTCGTTCAGGCGAGGCAACAGCGCTTGCTTGGACGGGACAGTCTTCATCGTACAACAGCTGTCTCCCGGCCTCCCTCTCCTTTCATCCTCTAAGCCCCCAAGCTTCGCTCGCCATTGAAGATGCCGAAATGGATGAGCGCGTCGCGGAATTAAAAACTTCGATGTCTCAGACAGAGGCAACGCTTGTCTATATCCAAGTCATTCGCCTGCCAATAGCGCGATTTTCCCGTCGGAGACTATACCTCCCATGTATCTTGTTCCCGCTCAAGAAGCTCACTGAGAAACTTGATGCCGAAATCGGTGAAGGAAAGTGTTTTGGTGCTCGGGTGTCGGGGATCGGTCAGGTAGAATTTCGGACGTCAGACAAGGTTTCGTTGGCAGAGCCGTGCAAGCTCCTTTTCGTCCATCCCTGGATCCGCGACTTGCGTGGTCCACTCGACGAGGTCGGTTGGGGAAACGCATCGGATAGCGGCGATGAGTCGGACTCATGGTCTGGTTCGGAGGCCGAAGCGAATTCTCAGTCTCGAGCTGCGGCCGCTCCTCCCTTGTATGATGGACCCGTTGCCACGATGGATGACTATACCCGGGCATTGCAGCTCGTCGTCCGTCTGCAACAACCATTCCATGCTCTTTTGCTGGAGCAACAATCCCATGGAGAATACAAACGGGTCGCTGCTGAGCATGAGATCGTCTTGCCAGGGCTTAAACGCCGCATCAGCTCTGCGAAGGAAATTCGCATCGGGGTCGTAGAGATCTCGTAGTGGCAGGAGTGCGGGGGACATATGTAGGATAGTACTAGGATTCTGTTGTTCAAGATTCATTAGCCTAACTGACGGTGTTCTTGCATAGTACACATTTTGAATCGAGCTTTTCGTGGTAGTTTTCGAGTACGTTATATTACGCCGGGTGGGCCTACATACATGTATGAACTTCTAAACTACACGATCAGCGAGAAAGACACAAATGACCGCAAAAAAGCATAGCATCCAGTGCCAGAGACCGCATTCTGCATGTCTGCGATCACAAGAGCGCTTGCAGAGCGCTGCAAGCAACGCTAGAGAGGTGAATTACTTTCGGGAGATGCCGTCGGGATCCATCCACGGAAGGTACCTCTCGGGACCGTGGGAACGGAAACAGGTGGGGTCTAAGGTGCCGGAAACATTCGTCCAGGGATCCATCCCCTCGTGGTGATGGTTGGGTCAAAGGTTATCTCATCGCCGTTTTCTATTTTCGCTCTATTTTTCTTCTCTTTTCTGCGATGGGTGAGCGAGAGTCCGTCCTTGAAGCTTGGGGGGGCAGTCCAGTCTGATAATTAGACACTCTTAGACTAATACAGCTAATGATATTTTCTATCGACTATTTGTGCCATTCAGCCACGGGGATTGACTACAGTCTACCGGCTACATTCCCATCGCTCGGAGTCGATTTCCGGATGTGTGATTCTCACTGGGAATGCTGGCCAAGGATTCCCGATTCTGCGGTGCTATAAATAGCTATTGACGGCGTAGTTTTTTTTTCGGGGGCCGGGATAGACGCTTGAAATTAATACTTAGTTCGAGAAATTTAAGTAGACTAATTACGTAATCACTACTCCGAACGTTAGAAACCTTGATTTTCGTTTTCGAGCGCACTGCGTGCGCCGGCAGGGCTCCACATGCGGTAGACGTAGAGTAAAGTGCTGCCAAAGTGGAGTAAAGTGAGTGTAAAGTGGGCGTACAGTAGCAGTAAAGCGTGTAAAGTGAAGTGAGGCGAAGAATTTAGTTAAATCCAGCTTAAATTTAGTCTCTGATTGGCTGGAGCGGCGGGCCGCTTAAATTTTCTCCGGGCCCGTATGAAGTTATATTTGCACAAATATTATCTGTTACCCCGTCACACAACTATTTACCCCGGTCCGGACACAGTGTGAATTTACCCGGGACTAAACACAATGTGAATTATTGTCCTTTTCAGGCAACTTGAGTTCGTGAGAACGTTATGTAAGGAAGTCTCTCATATTTGGTCCACCATTCTAAATTCCCAATATTACAATTCAAGCGGTCATTAGGCTTTAAATATATACAAGAAGGGTGGTACAATTTTTAAAACGATCCCTGAAGGCATGGGAATGAGTGGTTAAGCAGAAAAGGGAGGTGGAGGAACATCTACGTGTCCAAATATGGACATAGCAGTGCTGGCAGCACGCGGAGCGTGATTATGTAAGCATCGAAGCCGGCAAGCGATGAAATTAAATCAGCACTCAGGGGCTGTGCTGGCTGAGCGCTGAATGTTCACTGTGGCTAAGCGGGGTGTGGCTGTGCTAACGCGGTGCAGTGAATTTTCAATCATTGAAGCTGTCGGGATAGTAGATCCACTTTTTTACTAGGGCTCTAGGGAAAATGAAGGTTCATTATTACAATTCTGCCTGGTGCAATGGAGATGTTCATTTCATGATTATGCATTATTTTATGTTATTTTTATTGTCGATAATCACGCATTTTTCTATTGGTTGAAAGTCACCTGACTCTGCGAACCAAAACTTGAAGTACCAGACTTGTGTCCGGGTAAATGCATTTTGTGTCCGGGGTAAATAGTTATGTAGACGGAGTAACAAATAATATTTGTACAAATATAACTTCATAGGACTCTGGGCACCCCCTGCCGTGTTGCCCGCCGCGCCCGACTCTCCTCAAGCGCGCCGCTATAGGGGTAGCGGCCCCAATGACTCGGCACTCATCGTCATTGCACGTCATTGCACGTCACTTCTGCTTTCACGTCCTGTACACCCCTAATTTTCATCTTCGCCTCTCTCTCTCATGGCGACTACGTGCACCATACACGGAATCTTCCGCGTCTGTGACAGACACCTGTTTGCCAGTGAGTACACATCAGGCAGGTCATTCTGGAGGCACATCAGTTTCTTCAACTTGCCGCTCCATCTGCAGACGATCTAACCGTTGACTTCTTCACTTTCCGCCGAGGATCTGTTCCTTTGGAAGAACGCATATATAGCGGGCTTGCGCGTGCCAGTGCTCTCACTCGCACCACAACTTGAACTGCCGCTCCGTCGACATCAGTAAGCGCATCAACGGATGTCAGCGAACCTGTCCTTGAGTTGTTTGCGACTGAGGTACGTACAACCGGATGCCTTCTCCCACATTCGTGGTTGCTGCCAAGGTTGCCCGCACTAATCTGTCGGTCGACGGTCAACCGGCAAGTTTTGACCTCGACTCGGACATTTCACACTTCGGCGCTGTTCCGCTGTAGCTCATTCGCTTGCGATGCTTTTATCCAACACGGCTTGCTTAACGAACACACCCACTCCTCATGCTTTAACGCATGTCGTCGTTCACAGCGCACTCACTGGCTTCAGTGGGAGCAGGTGCGTCATTCGCGTGAGTGACGTTGCTTTCGGGCCTGCGGAGGTGCTTCCATCTTAGCGCGGCAACAGCTCCACTCTGATCGTCATTGCACGTCATTTCCGCTTTCTCTTCTCTGCACACACCTAATCTTCCTCTTTGCCTCTCTCTCGACTACATGCACCGTCCACGGAATTTCGAAAACCCGTCCGGCAGGTCCTTCTGCCAGTGATGACACGGCACCGTTTTCTTTTGCTCTCTTCCGACAACGATCTCGCTGTCGACTTTTTCACTTACACCGGAGTATCTGCTCTGTTGCAAGAAGGCGTTATAGCGGCCTCGCGCGCGCTGTCACTTGCACCACTCACATCCGTAACCCGATGTCGGTGTAACCGTTCTTGACTTGCTGTTCGCTACTGACGTTCGCGCTCACCCCTTCATTTTCCTCATATTTTTTGGCCTGTAGCTCTTCTCGCCGCCGAGTCCGACAACTGGATGCCTCACTGATCGCTGGTAAGGTCGCTCGCGGAAATCTGTCAGTTGGGATGTTCACATTGACCCGTCTGCGCACACAAACAGCCTGAGCCTTATCTCGCGTGGGATGCAGAGGAGACACCTTACTTTCATTTCTGAATCAAACAACGAGTGCTCAGTCGCTAACATTGTATTTCATTCTTTTCTAATTAATTACTCATTTGCTCTGTGCTATCCGTACCATTCCACTTCCTCACTTTCGCAACGTCCGAAGGGACCGCTTGTAGTGCTATAGGCACGAACCTTTTTTCCTGATAAGTTGATCGCACAAAAGCACGACATCTTAGCAATTTGGACAAGTCGGTTATACCTGTAATTACGAGCAACGACTCGGAGGCGTAAATCTTATCTCGTGGCGTTTCGTTCGATTTGGCTGTATCCCATCACCGTGCTTCTTGGCTTTTGTCTCGTTCAGTTTCTTTCCCATGTAATCACGGCGCCGAGAGGGACCCATTCTCTCGCAGGGAAATTGAAACGCAGCTGTAACGGATCATGATGGATCCAACACTACTTCTAATTGTACAATCCATGATCACGACATACAACATACAATCCACGAGCGCGCCGAATAATAGTACAATCCACGGCCTACCGCCGAGTGCCTAGTACAATTCCGAAATCATATCTTTCCCCCTTCCTTCGACTTCCTACCCTTTTCGATCTCCTTCTCAGCCTCCTTCGGGTGCTGGCGCGCCCACTCGAAGCTAGCGATGAGGGGGTGGTTGTACCGCCTCTCTTCTTTGGGTTTCGCAGTGAGTCCGTGATTAGACAGCGCAATGTTCTCGGACACGTCAATGTCGAGCAGGTCATAGTAAGCCTGACCGTGCTGTTCGAGGGCGATCGTGATGAACTCCCCAATGTCCGTCGGCGCTGTGGGGGGCCGTCTCCCAGTGAAAGATTGGCTCGGGAGCGGCAGGTAGAGCACGGCCGAACTGCCCGCATGGATGGTGAAGAGTAGCGTGATACCGCTCACCTCCGGAAGCGCAGGAGTGCCGTAAATGGTTGGGATCTTGTTCAAGTTCTGCTCTGTGCTTGTGGTACTCCAGGCTTGGGGTACGATGTCTAGCGTGTTGATCAGGTTGAGGTTCCACGCTTGGTAACTTTTCCCTCCTTCTTGCCTACGAGCCGGAAACGCCGCAACGAAGAGTTCAGTGAAAGCGGTGTTTCCAGGACTGGGCCCCGCACTAGGGTAAGTCAATGCGCTGCTAGGGGGGATGGTTTTCGAGGAAACGAGGGCAAGGGCAAGGGAGGGAGCTAGAGCTCCGCCGAGACTGTGGCCAGTGGTGATAATCTTCGCAGAACCAGACTGGCCGACGTGGGCGACAAAGTCAATGAGCGACTTGCCTGCGGACGGGGCACCCGCCGGGGGTGCCTTGTCGAGGAGGAAGTGCACCGTGGTTACTGTTCCCGTGGCGATGTATGGCCTGCCTGCTACAACTTCTCCTGGTTTAACGACTACGGGAGGATTGGTGATTCCATTGGCCACCCAATCATTGAAGTTGGAGACAGTGTTTACTGCAAAGTTCTGTGCCTCCCACACGTACTTGGAATCGGCAGGAGTGCCAGCAATGGCGATGACGTAGGTCGGATGTACGGAGCCGTCCTCGAACACGAGGTTCGGGTGATGAGCGATATACCACGAGTTGTCGGGTCCCGTGGTAATGTCATCTGGGTCATTGTGCTTCCAGACGACTGGCCCCCATACAAGTCCCCATTCAGGTCCAGGAAAAAAGGAAGGCAACAACCCCTGAAGTTCCTTTTGGAGGGCCTCCTGCGTTCCTGTGGAATTATTGGCGAGGTTGGACATGAGAGACAAAGTAGCGACTTGTTGAAAGACGTCGGGCGACATGATTGCAAAGCCTGGATACACTAGATTATGGGTATGGCATCAGAACCAATCCCACGAAATCTAGCAAGGAGCACACACCTTCAAAACAGACGAGGGATCTATGGTTCCGTTGACGAAGATGGGCTTTTATATGTTCGGTCCATAACGACACTAGCCAGTTCTAGACTCTGGGCCTAGTTCTTGTTCGCTTGCGATTCGACTCGGGACATGAGCATGGAATCAGACGTATGTAAGTGAAGCTGATTCGGACTGCGGAGGTTCTCAGGATGTCATGAAAATCTGCTAAAATGAGAAAGGGGTGCAGTCAGGGCACTGCGGAGATTTCTCGAGAACTTCACTCACAACTCGTTCAAGACAAATTATTCGATGCGCACCCCGGATCTTTATTCTTGGACCCGAAGGATGCGAAGAAGCGAACAGGTCAAACGACTTCCTTTCAGGCGAATCCCGTCAGCTGACGTCTTAGAAAGCTGGCTTTGGTTTAAGTGTGGGAGGGCCGTCTAAAAGGGTACAGAGCGACTCACCACGTCAACGACGGACCGCGCAAATGAAATGTGAACGGAATGCGGTTGGCGCGAATCGAAACACTGATCGTCCAACGCTGTTGTAGTTGTTGATCTCGTACCGATCATTGAGCTCGTCGACGGTACTACATAGTCTACAAATTTCCAAAGAAGACGCCCGTGTTCGGATCGTAGTCGAACCCTGAATCTTGCAGCCTGGGCCTGATATGACAAACGAAGATAGAAAAGAAGGATGATCAGTGTGAATTTTGATATGGGCGGCCCCAACGTGAGCCTGATTACGAGCTGAGCAAATTCTTTTTCGAAGATTCTAATTATCCAACTCAAGGGGATCAAATTGATCGAAGCGGTTGATAGCTGAGATGTGACCGTCGACAGCCTGAGAGTATGCAAATCCATGGCTAAAAGGTCTGGTCTTGATCGTGCGGCTGACGCGTGTACCGTACGTCGGTATGTAGGATGGCGGCGGGATGGAGGGCGGGAAGCAGGTGGCGGGTGGCGGAAGGTAGGCAGGAGTATTGTGGCCCGTGGGGCATTCACCAACTTAATCTTCGCTTAGATTGCCTGTCGGCATGATGGATGTGCCGGTGAACCGGTCTAGGAGGTCAGAAACGTCAATTTTGACTTTTTGAGGTCCCCGTGTCGCAAAACATCTGAGACAGGATTTCGCCACTCGGCTTTTTTCGCGACGTTCGCCCCATTTCCCATTCGATGCGGTAAAGAAACGGGGGGGGGGGGGGGGAATAGCAAGCGAGTTGTGAGATGTGACCGGCGCCGGCAGATGCGTGTGGTCGCCTCCATACGCTA